>PVJI01012490.1:0-51463 GCA_004026765.1 Micronycteris hirsuta | reverse complement strand
CCACCTCACACCAGTCAGAATGGCCATCATCAACAAAGCAACAGATAACTGTTGGAGGGGATGTGGAGAAAAGGGAACCCTACTGCACTGTTGGTGGGAATGCAGACTGGTGCAGCCATTGTGGAAAACAGTATGGAACTTCCTCAGAAAAATGAAAATGGAACTGCCATTCCACCCAGCAATTCCACTACTGGGATTATACCCTAAGAATCCTGAAAAACCAATTCAAAAGAACCTTTGCACTCCAATGTTCATAGCAGCACAATTCACAATAGCCAAGTGCTGGAAACAACCTAGGTGCCCATCTACAAATGAATGGATCAAGAAACTATGGTACATTTACACAATGGAATTCTACGCAGCAGAAAGGAAGAAGGAGCTTATACCCTTTGCAACAGCATGGATGGAATTGGAGAGCATTATGCTAAGTGAAGTAAGCCAGGCAGTGAGGGACAAATACCATATGATCTCACCTTTAACCGGATCATAACCAACAAAAGCAGAAAGCAAGCAAAACATAACCAGAGACACTGAAATTAAGAACAGTCTAACAATAGACAGGGGAGAGGGGGGACGGGACAATGGGGAGAAGAGTTTTCAGGAATCACTGTAGAGGACACATGGACAGAACTAAGGGGGAGGAGGGAGGCTTGGGGGGGAGGTGGGATGGGAGGGGAAAGGATGGGGAAGGGAGAGGATGTAAATAACTGTAATTAAACAAAAAAAATTAATAAAAAATGTTAAAAAAAAGAAAGCTATCCATTACAATTAAATGTTCAGGAGTAAAGGATTGCACTTCTGCTGCTTTAATTATTATGTGACATACTCTTTAGGTTATCCTTATCATCATTGCATTGTTATCCTTTGAGTAAGATTTATATTGGAAGGAAAATTTAGATTTGCATGCTAATGTAATAATGATGAAAATGATCAAGAAGTGGAATTCCATTATCATCTCTAAAATACATACATTTACATAGCATGTATTCTGCATTTATTATTTTTATTTTAGTCGATACTTTCCATATGTTGAAACACACACAACCGGTGTGTCAGAATACATTAGGCAGTTTCTACTGATTCTATAAGCTCACCTTTTACATTTATTCACAAAGAAACTGGAGAGAATTACCCTACAATATTTTCTGGGTTCGTTTGTTTACAATGTGTCTTGCTCGAGTTTATTATTATCCTCATAATATGTTATAATATAATCTGATATGTATCACATTGTTAGTAAGTTTATAAGGCATCATAAAATCTCTATATTTTCTTGGTAATGAAAAATAAAAACAATGAAAACAGCAGGAAAACAGAGCAGAAAAGAATCTGAAACATTCCCTTTCTGATAAAACATGGGCACTTCACAACTTTATACATATTTAAATTCACCATATTTATTGATTTCATATTAGTTCAAGGAACTGTGGATATTCAGAATTAAATATCCTTGATGAGGTTACAGTTGGTTAAGTAGTTTGGAATAATTTATAATTGGATAAAAGGTTGACATTGTAAGTACAGTGTAAACCACTAGGCTATGGAGATTTTATGATAGGGACATAAAAAGTTCCTTGGAAGGAGGTGATGTTTTAGTTTTTCTTACAAGGTAAATGGGATAAAATAGCTTAACATGTACAAGTGTCAATGAATCACAATGTAATTATTTAATACTGGTCTTCTCAGCTTGATTCTACAATCATTGAGCACAGGATGAATATCAGCCTTATCCCTTCCTTGTTTCTCATTGTCTGACATGGAGTAGGTGTTTAATCGTATGCATCAAACAGACAGATAATATATAACAGTCTGCATTTTTGTGTCATAATTCAAGGCAGAGATTCAGTAAAGAGTTTGCAGGAAATAGAAAACTTGGACACAGTTTTGTTATTTATGGAATAGAAAGTTTAGAGCCATTGGTTGCTGGAGATTGAATTAAATATAACTTCCAGATTTGAGGTTGGTGCTCCCATTCCAATAAAGAGAAAGTCAGAAGAAATGTTTGTTTTGAGTCAATAGGAGAAACATTTAAGGTTAGGGTATGTTGAGCTTCAGATATGATAAACTATCACGTTACTAATTCAAAATGCAGTGCTAGATGCCAGAAATATCTAAGTTTTAACTTACAGATTTCTGTAAGTTTGCATAAATATATGGCCAGATATATATGTGATATTATAGATTCATTTCAGAATGTGTTGGTATAAATATAAATATATATTTACATATATTTAAATATATAGATTCCATAAGGTATTGAAATCATATAGGAAAAAGTATCAATTAGATCTGAAGGAATGAATAAAATTTCTAAATAATAGAAGTTATTTAGAGAAAATATAAATTAGAAAACAACAAAAATTAAAGTTAAAATTAGAATAAAATTTATAAATGATTTTTTAACTTGACAATTTTAATAATAAATATTTAATTTGTATAAGTTGAAATATTATAAAGAACATAAATATATTATAATGTTGTAGAATTAAAATCCTTTTGACTATTTTTTGAACTGCTGTTATTTTTTGAGGTCAACTCTAGACCAAAAAGCTTAAATAAGAGAGAAAAATAAAAACTAATTGTCTTCTAACAGTAGAAGTTGATATTTCTAATCATCATTTATTTGTTATTTATTTAGCTTCATTCAAATAGTTTTGGGCCCACCATATTGGCAAAGTATGTCATGTCTTAATTACTTTTTTACCTTTTTACTTAGAAAGTGTCTTTATTCAATGATTTCTTATATAAATAAGCCAGGCAGTGAAAGACAAATACCATATGATCTCACCTGTAAGTGGAACCTAGTGAACAAAACAAACAAGCAAGGAGAATAGAACCAGAAATATGGAAATAAGGAACAAACTGACAGTGACCAAGGGGAGGGAGGAGGGGAATAACGGGGGAAAGAAGGGGAAGGTCATTTATACATGTTCCCTGACTAGACATGATAATGGACAACAGGGTAGGGACTGACTCAGGGAGCAGGGGGTGGGCAGGGTGGGGGAGAGCCATGAGAGAAAAATTGGGACAGCTGTTAATTGAACAATAATAAAAAATATGCTCCAACAAGTAAAGGAATAATATTGCTCTTAATAATAAATCTTTTTATATATTATAAAATGCTATCTCAGAGCAAAAATAAGACTTTAAGAATAGTGAAATCTCTTTTTTTTTGGTTTTTAGAGTATTTACTGTTTAAAATGTTATGTTCGCATCCATTTAATCTGTGAGTGAAGTTTACTTGAAATCAATTTTTCAAGTGTTTTCCTATTTTTGTAACTAGGTCAAAACAGTCCCACATGTTTGTAATAACAAAAAATATTAATTTCCTCAAGCTGGAAAATAAAGTGGAAAGGGCCTTGCCATGTATAGAACCTATACTTACTAGGTTGCCATTGAATGAATAAATGAAAGGGAAAGCTGAGAGAGTTGCAGGAGGGTGAAAAAGGCCCCTCTGAGACAGAGCACATGGGAAGACCTAAAAACTAAGCGGCATAATCATTGAGAAGAAGTCCTCTGGCAATACAGTTCCCACACTAAGCACGAGGTTTATCATTAAATAGATGTGAAGACTGTGGGGCTGAGAGGGTAACTATAGCAACAACTACTCTCAAACCCACCCCAACTCCTGACCAAATAAAACCAAGCCCCTGTCACAAGGGCAAAGCAGGTAGAAAGGCGTACCTATTTTCAGGCATAAAACCCATTTACCTCAGTCACTACTGTCCTATACAAGAGAGCCACATTTAAAGAATAAGGATGGTAAGACATCTGGAAAGACACAAAACAAAACAAGAAAATATATTACCGAGCAGCAAAGCAATCAACTAAACAAGACTCAAATATTACACAGATGTTGTGATTAACTAACAAAAAAACTTAAATGATTAATAGTTTAAAGGCAATAATGCAAAGGTATATCAGAGGCAAGATCACATGAGAAATTTTAGCAGAGATTTCAAAACTATGTAAAAAAATTTGAATAGAAATGAGAAAAAAACACAGCAATGAAGTTACATAATGCCTTCAACAGGCTCCTTAGAGGATTCAATCCAGACAAAGAAAATATAAGTTTACTTGTAGAAATACCAACAAACTAACCAAACAGACACACGAATAAAATAAAGGAGTATTGAAGAAATACAGTACAATATCAAATAGTCTAATATGTTCATAATTCTAATGCTGGAAATGAGAAAACAGAGAATTGACAGAAGAAATATTTGAAAAAACAAAGGTGAAGTATGTTCTAAAAATATAGCTAGATACCAAATCACAGATTCAGAAGCTTTTAGATCAGCAAGCAAAATAAACATTATATGATTTTTGTAAGTTTATATCACTTTGATAGAAGATGCCCACATTACAAACCTTTTTATTTTTTTCCAGCCCCACATGAAACTTCTGTGCTCTTTAATGCTGTGGCTAAGAGCATGAAGAATATACTTCTCAGCCTCCCTGGACAGCCGACTTCTTGTTAGTTTCTGTCAATAAGAAGCACTAATGGGAAATTGTATGCCCTGTGAATGGGAGAAGCCTCTTTTTTGTGTGTGTGTCTAGCAACATTTTTAGATGTGTGCATCTGTTTAAGAATGTCTCACTTTTACCACAGAACTCCATTTTCTTTGTTTCAGTGAAGGGGTAGCTCCATCTCCGTGACTGCAGTTCTGGCGGTGGGCCTCTCCCCAGTGATGAAGGCTCTGACAGCTCCTCACTTTGTTTCCTCAGCTCAGCTGTAGGAGCAGGTGGCTGCTGCTTATTGCAGATACTAACATGAGTTAATTTGCTGCCCCTTTTCTCTCCCTACACCTCCAATACATGCAACTAGTTTTTTTACAGTAGCTTCAGTCTTCCTAACAGGACATTAATAAAGGAAAAATATACACAATGGTAACAGGTAGCTCCCTTCTCTTGCTAGTTCGATTATGTGTTATTAAAACCATATCTAAAGATGTAACATATTACAGATAGATCTCTGAACAAGAGGTAAATGCTAAAATTAATCATAACTTGTAATATGAACATGTGCTTCTATTTACAAAAGAAATACTAGTCAAAATACTTAGTATACTACTAAAAATATATTATCTTGTGTGTGTGTGTGTGTGTGTGTGTGTGTGTGTGTGTGTGTGTGTGAAGTATGCAAGTATCCACAATCCTGATTGAGAAGGATTTCCAGACTGGCCGGTGGGAAATGCCCTGTGACAAACCTCTAGATTCTCACAAGAGGGGATTTTTAAGAACACTAATTCTGATTGAGTTTCTTATTTTTGCTGAAGTGTATACATGTATCTGTTTTGAACTAACTCCACACATTTCTAGAGGAATATATTCTAATCTTTTTTTATAAAAACTAAGCAAGATGAAGCAATTTTTGTTCAATGTAAACCAAGTTCTGCATGACTTCAAATTTATGTTGCTTTCATTATACTGTTGATTTTATATGTTTCCTATAACTCTTTGACTTTGCATGAACCATGCTCCAGAGAAGTAATGTTAAAAGATTGTATAAAGCACACAAAACAAGCTATAAAATCTAGAATTGTCCTTTAAATGTAGTAAATATTAGCAGCATATGGCTATTTAGATTGAAATGTGTTACTAACAATTAGGTAAAATTAAAAATTTAGTCCCTACCGTGGCTCATGTGGCTCAGTGCATTGAATGTCAGCCTGTGAACCAAAGGGTCGTGGGTTCAATTCCCAGTCAGAGAACAGGTCCCCAGTAGGGGGCACGTGAGGGGCAATCGCACATTGATGTTTCCCTCTCTCCCTCCCTATCCCTCTCTCTAAAACCAAATAAATACAATCTTTTAAAAAAAGTTAGTTCCTGATTAACAGCAGCCACATTCCAAATGTTCAATAGCCACATGTGGTTCATGACTACAGTATTGGCTAGCACAGCTATCGGCTCATTTTATCATCATAGAAAATGCTGTTGAGAAATGCTTATGCAGAGTATAACACATTCACAAAGAGAAGGTAAACAAATCTTGTATGCTTTGTAGAATTTATTCTGTGTCATTCCCAATGTTGTTCTTTAATACTTTCAAGGGCATGTTACAGAATTCTGAAATTAGTTTCCAAAGTGATAAGTAAAAAAAAGATGTTTAGGCCAAATGTGCACAGAACTTAAAATTCAATATTGCATCAGGATTTCTTAAGGATATTGACAAATAGTCAAATGTAGTAGTCAGTATTCAAGTACAGTTCTAAAATTGGAAACAATGAATAAAATTCAGAAAAATATTAACACATACAAAAATCATTGTCTAGAATCTGACATATAACATAGCAATCATTGTCTAAAGTAAATGTGCATAATTTATCAAAATCACTTTAATGAAAAAGAAAAACTACTGTGAAAATATTAAAACTCATCTTCAAACACAATACATTGACAGCATGTCTAAGAAGGAAAATCACATTGAGTGGTGTTTAATATAGATCAACTCTTAACATGAACAACAACAAAACCCTTGCCACATTTTCTAGCAATAAGTAATAATATGTGGTTGACTGCAGTATGAAAAATGGAGAATTATTAGGCACACTTACATTAATAATGGCAGCACCAAGGACAGCGAGAATGACCATTGTCACTCACAGCCATTCACAGTGTCCAGTAAGTGATACTTGTTACCACCTCTAAGGAGGGAGTCCCACTGCATGGAGAATTGGCAAACAGCAAAACGATGCCTACCACCAAGAGGAAGAGCAGCCCTAAGATATCAACTCACTGTGTAGTTCACAGGTTCACAGGTTCTGTAAAAGACACAAATCACATAGGCACTAGATGGAATAACACTTTATTCAGAGAACAGACAGAGAAAGGTCAGCTTTTATAGTGAACATTTCCTGGCCAGAGACTTCCGCCTTGCAGGCAATGCGGGAAGGTGGTCTCAATGAACCCATCTTGTGCTTCAGGCAAAGGACCACATTCACTCCCACCAGGAACAATTCCACCAGTGAGGTTAGCCAGATGCCATATAACACACAGTTAGGCAGAACAAAGAACACATCAGTTTTGGAAGGAGAAAAGATATTCCCAAAGGAATATGCCCCTCACAAATTGTGAGGGCTCTTTATCTCCATATAAGGAAATGGTCCAGACCCCAAGGCACACTCTTATGCAAGCATGTAAGATAGCCAAGCTGTGCATGTCTGTCTTGTCCATATGAGTCTCATAAGCTGGCTCCTTTGTTCCTCTTTTTTAGTTTTTTTGTATGTGTTACAGCATTGTAGTATTGTACTATGAGCTCTTTTTCAGTAACTCAGGTGGTCGTTGGGGGAACATATAAAACACTGGCTATAAGAAACCTTGAAATTTTCAAAGCAGGTAGTGCTACTTAAATATAAGCTGTTCTTGTGTGAGTTCAAATTTTAAATTTGGCAAGTTTTTGCTAGTTGCATAAAATGTGTAGAAAGTATGGTAGCAGAATTGGAACTACTCACCATTAACTAATATGTTTGCTTTCCTGATTCTTATACCACTGGAGACTTCCACCCCAATAGCTACTTACGTGATGAAATAGCTGAAGCGGTGATTCATCTATTATAAGCAGGGTCATTCTGAGGAAATATGGGAAGATTCCCATGAGAAAGCACAGAAATTCAGAAAAAATATTTAATATCTATCTATTTTTCGTCCCTGTATATTTTCTCTAAAAGTAGAAAATGGGCAAGGTAACTCACAGACTACAAAATAAAAACTAAATTTTCTCCAAAGTTTGACCAGCTCTATGTTTCATTTCAGTATCAGTAGACATACTTTAGACCTTTATTTTACTCTGCATCAGAGACATTAATTAATGATAATGCAACCCTTAATAAACATTATTTACCATCTATAAAGTTTTTCTATGCTCCTCACCCCACTTACATTATCTCATTATCTTCTTACTTGAATCCCTCAAGGCTAGTATTACCTCCTCTATCATACAATAAAGAAAACCTTGGCTTTACAAAAATTAAATGAATTTTTTTTAGTCACACCACAAATTAATGGCAGATTCTAAGACATCTTAAAGTCTCACTTCTACTTTCAAGCTCTTTCCAAAATAGTGCTGACTCAGAGAAACTGAATAAATAAAGTAGATTTCAGTGCTCATAGCTATCTCTCCAAATACTGCCACATCATCCCTGACCAAAATTTCCTACTGGAAAGAACATAAATGAAAAGTAAATTAGCATGTTTTTTTTGAGAAAAGCCAAAATCAAACCCAAAACTATGGTAAAAAGAAATATATACAAAGCCCTGGCTGGTGTAGCTCAGTGGATTGAGCTCAGGCTGGGAACCAAAGGGTCCCGGTTTGATTCCCCGCGGGGGCACATCCCTGGGTTGCGGGCCAGGTCCCCAGTGAGGGCCACGTGAGAGGCAACCATGCATTGCTGTTTCTCTCCCTCTCTTTCTCCCTCCCTTCCCCTCTCTCTAAAAATAAATAAATAAAATCTTAAAAAAAAAAAAGAAATATATACAAAGCAAATAAATGACTAGCATCAGTACCAGACTGAAGAGAAAACAAACAAAAAATCTAGATGAACAAAGAGTTCTATTTATCAAGGAAATAATATTTTAAAATGAAATAAAAACTTGCTTTTTGCAATCAATGCAGTTTGTAAAATGTAAAGGTCAGTGCATGAATAACTGGGCAACAGCACTATTCAGAACAACAATAAAGGGGGCCACTTGAGATTGTATTTTGAGATTCTGTAAAATAAATTTAAAGAGGGAATTTCCAGCTACAAACTGCTGCAGATTCCATCCTGCAAAATCCGTGGTGACCTTGACCTAACGCGTGAATGAATCTCACACAGAGACACGCATGGAAGAGGAAATCCGGGGCCACAGACCCTTTCCTTATTGTGGCAGAGGGCCCAGAGCGTAGCTCAGCCTGGCTTTTTATTAGAGGTTTCAGGACACATTCACATCAGAATGGCCTTCATTAACTATGCGCAGAACACGGATCTAAACTAGGTGGTAAAGACATATCAAAAGGGGGAAGATATGTGGGCTGATTATCCAGGAAGGTAAACACTGTGGTAGGAAAGATCCCGGGCATTCATTAGCATAAGCCCCTTGATTGGGGGGGGGGGGGCGGTAAGAGACTCAGCAAGGCAGTAAATTTTAAGAAATATTTTAGCCAAATTTCCCTTCAAAGAATTCCTTTCCACGGATATGGATTTACACATGCCGGCTTGGGAGATTTTTTCACGCAGAGACCTTGCTCATGCGTGATCCCAGAGCTATGCTTTTCTATGTGTGGGAAAAGAATCTCCACAACAAACAACACTGTTTTCCTTTTTTTATTTTTGTTTTTTGTTTTTAAAGAGAGAGAGGGAGGAAAAGAGAGGAGGAAACTTCGAATTGTTTCACTTACTTATGCATTCTTTGGTCAATTCTTGTATGTTTCCTGACTCCCGGGGAATAGAATCTGCAACCCTAGTGCAACAATGTTATGCTCCAACTAACTGAGCCACCCAGCTAGAGAAACACTGTCTTACTTTTAAGGGTTTATTGCAATTCATGTTGAGGGAATACAGTTCAGAATCTCTTACCTGACCAAGTTGGAGTTATACCCAGTGACTCTAAGGGGAAAAGAGAATATATAAATATGTCATTTTTTTTGGTTACATGGTATGATGTCTTCCTATTAAATGAGATGGCATTTTAACATAAATTACCTCTTTATGACTTGTTATCAAGGCAAGCTACAGGAGTGCAGTCTTATACATTGAAGGATAAAATAGATTGAGAAAAAAGGTAAACCCTCAGTAATTTTGGCAGAAAAATATAGGTTTACCCACTAAGAAAAATGAGTATTACTTTGTATATTCAAAAATTACAATGAAATGACTATTTCTTGTAACAAACTCAAAATGAAACAAAATTTTATAATCTGGAGACTTGGGTTTATCTGCTGAAGCCACCTCAACAAGCTATATAACCTTGGACAGGACACTTATCTCTCCAATTCTTACAGTCTTTAGTCTAAGAGTGATACCTCAGTAGACTTTTTCTCCTGACTTTTCTTTGCATTTATCAGACTGGGTAATTTCAATTAATCTATTATCAATCATTTTTTTGGTATATAATTTTATTGCATTTTTCCATTACCATTTATCCCCCTTATACTCTCTTCCACTTCCATCTGTCATCAATTTGTTGTTTCTTCTGCCAGTTCACATCTGCTATTGTACCTTTCTAGTGAAATTTTCAATTCAATTAAGTCATATATTCCAAATACAAAACTTCTATTCATTTGTTGTTGTTTTTTTACTTCTATGGTTTTATTAATATTCTCTATCTCAGAAAACATTTCTTTCTTACTTCCTTTATTTTTAGGTATGGTTTTCCTTTTTACTTTGAACACATGAATGATACCATATTTTTTCAGACTATAAGACATGTCAGACCATAAGACACACCTAGGTTTTAGAGGAGAAAAATAGGAAAAATATTTTTGAAGCAAAAAATGTGGTAAAATACTTAATAATATAAATAACATAGTATTTCACCAGTGTAAATGTAAACAGAACTCAACAGCAGCATTAACAACCATTATCACTGACTTTAAGCTTTAAGTACGGAAACTCCTCTAACCATCAGGGAACCCCAAGAACTCCTCATCACCACTGTCCACATTTATGAAGCTCAGTTCCTCAGAATCACTAGTATCACTGTCTTCACTCTGTTCATAGAGAGTATCATCTTCAGAGTCATCTAAGGCATTGCTGATGCCACATTTTTTGAAGGACCTCACAACGGTTTCATCCTTAACCGACTGCCATGAGGTTTGCACCCGCTCACAAACTTGGGTAATAGTGGGCCTCTTCATTCATCCAGTTGGTGTCAGATCATGATTTCCAGCAGTCATCCATTTGTTCCACTCTTCTCTCATGAAAACTTGAAATGACTTGTTGATGGAAACATCCAAAGGTTGCAACTGGCCAGTAAGCCCCCCAGGAATTAAGGCCAGATTGGTTTTCTCTTCCTTAAATCTCTTTTTTGTGACTTCTGTGATATGTGCCCTAAACTGGTCAAGCACTAATAGAGCAGGTTTTCTCAAAAACCCTCCAGGATGTTTGGACCACTTTTTCTATCCATATCTTCCTGCCATTTTCATCCATCCACCCTTTGTCATGAACATGAACAATAACTCCTCTTGGGATTGCTTCTTTTGGCATGTTTTTTTCTCTAGAAAATCAGCATTGGTGGTAGTTTGGTGCCATCTGCACAGTAGGACAACACAACCATGTAATGGGTTTTATCATGCCCTGAGCTTTTCATGATTATGGTTTTGTCACCTTTCACAACAACAGTCTTGGTTGATGGAACATCAGAGGTTAATGGGACTTCACCCATGTTCCCAATATGGCTTATTTCAAATCCATTTTTCTTTCTTGCAACCAGTACAAATTTGTGAAAAGACACAATCTTGGATTCGTATTCTATAAGCATTTTTTGTACAATTCTACCCATAGTTTTGGTGTGCATAGCAAGGCCACATCTCTTCATAAATCCATGGCACCATGATGGTGATCCAGTGAAGGCCTCAATGCCTTTCTCTGCAGCAAGACGTTTGGCTTCATATATGATCATTTTTGTAGATACTGAAAAGACATTGTTCCTGTGACATGTGATCCACTCTTTCATATCCACTTCTAACTGTGGCCATTTTGCAGCATGCCTATGAAAACATTGCTTCATTTTGTCCATTTTTTGCAGTTGATCCAGTAATACAGTGATGACAGCACTATCAGCACTGCATCCTTCATAGCTAAAGGGACACTATAGCTGAGAACATCAGTGGATGACACACTATTATGGGGGGTTCTGCTGCTGGCGGGCCACAGGTTGTGCAACACTCTTGTGTGGGGACAGCAGTTTTGCAGAACCTGTGTGGCTCTGCAGCTCTTGCCAAATTACAGCTCCCATCATCCCAACCTGTCCAAGCATGATGGGAGTTGTAGTTCTGCAATAGCTGCAAGTCCACATTGACAGGTGACCCTGCAGGGGAATTTTCCTATGTTAATGTTAATGGGGGACACACCAGTCACATGATGGAGGTATGTACTGGTGCCCCAGGCTTTCTTCTCCTAACATGCTGCAGCGCCTGTACCCTCCTCCCTAGCACTATAGTATGCAGCAGCAGGGACTCCACTTCTGCCAACCTTGCTTCACACCGCTGGGACACCCTCTCCTCCCAGCCCAGGGCTGCAGCATTGCCCCACTCCTGCTGCCACCTGCTTCCTGCAGCAGCGACCCTACTCCTGCCTCCTGTGACCCTGCTCCACCGCCAACCCCCACCCTGAGCAGTGAACCAGGTAAGCTATGTTTGGAGCATAATACACACCCCCATTTTCCTCCAAATTGGGGGGGAATAAAGTGTGTCTTATAGTCTGAAAAACACGGTAGCTGATTTTAACTATTTTTCTTTAAGATCAACACCTTGGCTTCCTCAGAGACAGTTTCTATTGACTTTTTTTCTTTACAATGCCCATACATTTTTGGTTTTTATATGTCTCATAACACTGATTAAAAATTAGATATTTAAAATAGTATAATGTGGCAACTCTGAACATCAGATTCCCTTCTCTACCAGGTTCATTATTGTTGTTACTGTCACTTGTTTATTTAGTGACAATCCTGAGTTAATTCTTTAAAGTCTGTATTCTGCCATGTATGGACACTAAAGCCACTGTTTTTTCAGTTTGTTTGTGGTCAGCAAACAACTAAACAAGGAATTTCTTAAAGGTGTTGAGTCATTGTCTCCCAGCCTTTGTTTAGGTAGTGTGTGTGCACATTCAATACTCTTACCAGTTTACAATTCTACTTAACCTTCACTTCCTCTTCTGCTGACTCAAGTTCTCAACAGATAAGAGACAGGGGCCTTATCAAATCTTCCCCAAACATGCCCAGAGCCCTTTACCTGTGTGTGAGCTTTTAGGTTCCTAGGTACAGGTTGTAGTATTTGAAAACCTTCTATAGGCATCTCATTCCCAGCTTCTCCTTTTATATTTTTGGATTTGCCCCTTCTTTGCCACACTGTTCTTGCTGCCACAGACAGCTATGACATTAAATTACTATCACTGTTTTACTTTTGCTGTTACTGCTATTGATAGTTGAAAAATGCACCAGAGAAATGGCAGTTAATACTGAACCAGCTCCAAGTCATATTATACAGACACAAAGACTGTGAGTGGGAGTTTCATGGAGCTTACACACAGGCCAAGTTATGGTAATTCTCTGGTATGCAGCTTTGGATGAGCTACATTTAGTGACATTCAGTCAATTTTCTTTAGTAAATACTACTTAGAAAGTTATTTTTGGTGAAAAGGCAGACCTCTGAAAAAGTAATTTTTTTTTGTTTCATACATTGCTTTATTGTTGTTCAATTACAGCTGTCTGCATTTTCTCCCCACCACTCACCCCTACCCCATCCAAACCCACCTCCCTCCCTTGATTCCACCCTCCCCTTTGGTTTTGTCTATATGCCCTTTATAGTAGTTCCTGAAATCCCTTCTCCCCACAGTTCCCTCCCCGCCTTCCCTCTGGCTATTGTTAGATTGTTCTTAATTTCAATGTCTCTGGTTATATTTTGCTTGCTTTTTTCTTTTGTTGATTATGTTCCAGTTAAAGGTGAGATCATATGGTATTTGTCCCTCTCCACCTGGCTTATTTCACTTAGCATAATGCTCTCCAGGTCCATCCATGCCATGGCAAAGGGTATAAGCTCCTTCTTTCTCTGTGCTGAATAGAATTCCATTGTGTAAATGTACCATAGTTTCTTGATCCACTCATTTGCTGATGGGCACTTAGGTTGCTTTGGCTACTGTAAATTATGCTGCTATGAATATTGGGGTGCATAGGTTCTTTTGGATTGGTGTTTCAGGGCTCTTAGGGTATAATCCCAGCAGTGGAATTGCTGGGTCGAAAAGCAGTCCACTTTTTGTTTTCTGAGATAATTCCATACTTTTTTCCACAATGGCTTCACCAGTCTGCATTCCCACCAACAGTGCACTAGAGTTCCCTTTTCTCCACATTCTCTCCAACACGTGTTCATTGATTTGTTTATGATGACCATTCTGACTGATGTGAGGTGGTATCTCATTGTGGTTTTAATTTGCATCTCTCTGATGGCTACTGATGCTGAGCATCTTTTCATTTGTCTCTGGGCCCTCTGTATGTCCTCCTTGGAGAAGTGTCTGTTCAAGTCTATTGCCCATTTTTTAATTGCGTTTTTGTCTTCCTGGAGTGGAGTCGTGTGAGTTCTTTATGTATTTTGGAGATCAAACCCTTGTCCAAGGTATCATTGGCAAATAAGTTTTCCCATATGGTTGGATCTCTTTTCATTTTAATGCTAAAATGAAAAGTTTTCTTTAGCCATGCAGAAGCTTTTTAATTTGATGAGGTCCCATTTGTTTATTCTTTCCTTTATGTCCCTTGCTTTAGGGGACATATTAGTGAAGATGTTGCTGTGTGGAATATCTGAGATTTTCCAACCAATGTTTTCCTCTCAGACTTTTATGGTGTCACAACTTATATTTAAGTCTTTTATCCATCTTGAATTTATTTTTGTGTATGGTGTAAATTGGTGATCAAGTTTCATGTTTTTTTGCATGTAGCCATCCAGATATCCCAACACCATTTATTGAAGAGGCTATTTTTACTCCATTTTATGCTTCTTCCCCCTTTGTGAAATATTAATTGACCATAGAGACTTTGGTTTATTTCTGGGTTCTCTGTTTTGTTCCATTGATCTATCTGTCTGCTCTTATGCCAGTACCAAGCTGTTTTGATTACAGTGGCCTTATAATACAGTTTGATATTATGTATTATGAACCTTCCTACTTTGTTCTTCTTTTTTAAAAGTGCTGCAGCTATTCAGGGTCGTTTATGGTTCCATATAAATTTCTGAAATGTTTATTCTATATCTGTGAATATGCCATTGGTATTTTAATAGGGATTGCATTGAATCTATAAATCACTTTGGGTTGTATGGCCATTTTGATGATGCTAATTCTTCCAATCCATGAACATAGTACATATTTCCATTTACTTGTGTCTTCCTTGATTTCTTTCTTCAGTGTTGTATAGTTTTTTGAGTACAGGTCTTTTAAGTCTTTGCTTAGGTTTATTCCTATGTCCTTTATTTTTCTTGTCACTATACCAAATGAGATTTTTTTCCTGATTTCTGTTTCTGATATTTTATTGCTGTTGTACAAAATTGCCTTTGATTTATGAGTATTGACTTTGTATCCTGCTGTTTTGCCAAATTCATTTCTTAGGTCGAGTTGTTTTTTGGCGGAGTCTATAGGATTTTCTATGTACACTATCATGTCATCTGCAAACAGTGACAGTTTTACTTCCCCCTTTCCAATTTGGATGCCTTTTATTTCTTTTTCTTGTCTGATTGCTGTGGCTAGGACTTACAATACTATGTTGAATAGGAGTGGTGAAAGAGGGCATCCTTGTCTTGTTCCCAATTGTAATAGGAAAGCTTTAAGTTTTTGTCCATTGAGTATGATGTTGGCTGTAGGTCTCTCATATATGGCCTTTATTGTGTTGACAAATGCTCCCTGTATTCCCACTTTGCTGAGTGTTTTGATCATAAATGGGTGCTGTACCATATCAAAGGCTTTTTCCGCATCTATTGATATGATCATGTGATTTTTGTGTTTTGTTTATGTGGTATATTATGTTTATTGATTTGTGAATATTGTACCATCCTTGCATCCCTGGGATAAATCCCACTTGATCATGGTGTATGATCATTTTAACGTATTCCTGGATGTAGTTTGCCAATATTTTGTTGAGGAATTTATCATATATGTTCATCAGTGATATTGGCCTGAAGTTGAAAAAGTAATTTTTTTTTTAAATCCTCACCTGAGGATATGTTTCTTTTTTTTAGGGAAAGAGGAAGAGGAGGTTGGGAGTGGGGAAAGTGAGAGAATCTGTTGCCTCCCAGATAAATGGAACCCCCAATCTAGGTATGAGCACTGACCGGGAATCAAATCAATGGCCTTTTGGTATATAGGGTGACACTTCAACTAGCTGAGCCACCTGACCAGGGCCTAAAAAAGTAAATTTTGAAAAATATTTTCTAATATGCTTCCAAGAGTGTTTTCCTTTTCCTGGTGACATGTGAACATACAAAGCAGGGGCCATGTAGTTGCTGTTGAGTGCTGTCAGAAAGCTGAGGCAATGAGGTGTTTCAGCATTTTGATTTTTATTATTAAGTTGCAGAAGAATGCATTAGGGTCTAGAATTGCCATTAACAAGGAAATAGTTGACTTCCGGCCAAGATGGAGGCGTAGGTAGACACACTGTGCCTCCTCGCACAACCAAAAGAGGAAAAACAACAATTTAAAAAAACAAAAACAGCCAGATCTGACAGAAAACTGAACTGAGTGGAAGTCCAACAACCAAGGAGTTAAAGAAGACACTTTCATCCAGACCGGTAAGTAGGGCGGAGCCGGGTGGAGAACACTCAACAAGACGCGGTTTGTGGATTGGCACCGGCAATGCTCCAGATGCTTGGAGAGGCCTGTGGAAGGCACACCTGGCCGAAATGCAGCAGGTGCACTCGGCGAAACTGGGGCTGAGACTGGTGGACTGGGCAGTCCCTCATACTCTCACAGATAAACTGGGAGGAAAAGCTGGGGAGTGGAACAGACCAGGCGGCCCACCAACACAGGGAAATAAAGCCTCAAACCACCAATTGAATACACCTGTGGGGGTTGAGGTGGCAGTGGGAGGAACTCCCGGCCTCACAGGAGAGTTTGTTGGGGAGACCCACAGGGACTTGAAAGTGTACAGGCCCGTCCACTCACCCCGGAGCCAGCAAGGGGCCCAACTTGCTTATGGGTAGCTGGGGAAGAGCAGAGAACAGAGCAAGCACCAATGTTCTCTCAGGCCCCGCCCCCACAGACAGCGTCACAACACAACGACGTGGGTTACCCCACTCTGGTGAACACCTAAGGCTCTGCCCCTTAAAGCAACAGGCGCACCGAGGGAAAAAAAAAATGGCCCAAAATGAAAGAACACATCAAAGCTCCAGAAAAAATGCAACTAAGAGACGAAGAGATAGCCAACCTATCAGTTGCACAGTTCAAAGCACTGGTAATCAGGATGCTCACAGGATTTGAAGAAAGATTGTTGCAATTACCTGAACAAATGAAGGATAATATAAAGGAAATGAGGGGAAATCTGCAGGGAACCAATAGGGATGTGAAGGAAACTGGGACTAAAATCAACGGAGCGGACCAGCAGAAAGAAAGAAAACATCCAACCAGAAAAGAATGACGAAACAAGAATTCAAAAACTGAGGAGAAGCTTAGGAACCTCCGGGACACCCAACATCCAAATCATAGGGTTGCCAGAAGGAGAAGAGGAAGACCAAGGGATTGAAAATTTATTTGAACAAATAATGAAGGAGAACTTCCCCAAGCTGGTGAAGGAAATAGATTTTCAGGAAGTCCAGGAAGCTCAGAGAGTCCCAAACAAGTTGGACCCATAGAGGAACACACAAAGGCACATCATAATGACATTACCCAAGATTAAAAATAAGGAGAGAATCTTAGAAGCAGCAAGAAAAAAGGAGACAGTTACCTACAAAGAAATTCTTATAAGACTGTCAGCTGATTTCTCAAAAGAGACCTTGCAGGCAAGAAGGGGCTAGAGAGAAGTATTCCAAGTCATGAAAGGCAAGAACCTCCATCCAAGAATACTCTATCCAGCAAAGTTATCATTTAGAATGGAAGGGCAGATAAAGTGCTTCTCAGATAAGGTCAAGCTCAAGGAGTTCATCATCACCCAGCCTTTATTATATGAAATGTTAAAGGGATTTATATAAGGCATGGAGGAATATCAACAGGGGAGAGGTAGGGGGAGAGAGGCGGAAAAGGTACAGAGAATAAGTAGCATAAATGGTAGGTAGAAAACAGACAGGGGGAGGTTAAGAATAGTATAGGAAATGTAGAAGACAAAGAACTTATGTGTATGACCTATGGACAAAAACTAAAGGGCGAGGAATGGAGGGGAAGAAAGGGGGGAAATGAGACAACTGTAATAACATAATCAATAAAATATATTAAAAAAGAAATATGAAAGCTTTTCTCTAATATAAAAAAAATAAAGAAATAGTAATGACTCGTGTTAGACATAAAAAAGGAGACATTTCGTTCTTTACGAAGATGTGAAGTTTCCATTATATTGTTTCAGATGTGATCGTAGAGTATTCCTCTATCTTGTTAAATCATAATCACACAATGACCTTTTCTATGTATTGTTCATGTTGAAATGAAGTTAACTTATGTTTATTTGAGGACACGTTGGCTTACTGAACAACTTCTACCTAAAAAATGACAAAGCTGCCTGCCTTGTCATAAGCTGGGAGGACATTTTTTCTCATTGTACTGAGGTGCACACTCCTCGGTGTTGCCCTTCTTTCTTCTCTACTACTTTTGAGAGTTTCTGTGATGATTTCCTCATAGAAGTTAGTTATATTATTTCCTCTCTTAGTTTTCAGGGTCCTCCCTTCAGACTGGCCAAAATAGTGTATGATACTATGTTTATTAGAAGTCTTGGCCCGGCTGGAGTAGCTCAGTTGATTGAGTGCGGGCTGGGAACCAGAGGGTCCCGGTTTGATTCCCAGTCGGGGCACATGCCTGGGTTGCAGTCCTGGTCCCCAGTGAGGGCCATGTGAGAGGCAACCATACATTGCTATTTCTCCCTCTTTCTCCTTCCCTTCTCCTCTCTCTAAAAATAAATAAATAAAATATTAAAAAAAGAAGTCTTGCCATTTCTATTTTTTATTTTTAATTAGATAATTAGAAACAAGAAAAAAAAGCTTTTTTAAATTTTCCTTTTACTCCTTTCCCCACCAAACTGCTCCCCGCAGTCTATTCCCCAAATTTTAAAGAAAGAGTATTAAATGTTTTCATCATATTAAATAAGTAGAACTGCTAAAACAAATAGGCTGGATTACTTTGATTGATGGCAAAGTTACATAGCTTTCTACTCTAAGATTTTGAATTTCATGGGGTAGATTGGAGAAAAAATTAACACTCAACCTGTAAACTTCTTTGGACTGAAAGTTTACTTTATGATTTTAATTTCAACAAAATAGAAATATGTATAACAAACCACTTCAGAGAAATTGAGGTTTATTTATACAAAATCAGTAATAATTTAATCAATAACTCTCTTGAAAATAAATTTTCTTGAAAAATGTCTCTTTATATTTAGAGGAATATTCTTCTATATAAGGTTTATTTAATGTTGGTAGAGAGTAAGGAGGCTGTAATTATAGTGTTGACTTTCTTAAAGGTAAGGTCAACTTTGTGTCCAGTTTAATGGGTAAGAGCACATATCTCTTACAAAAAACTTACAAAAAATAGGATAGGGGATTCATAGGTTATAGTCAGTGCCTCCTCTGTTTTTCAGTGGTATGCAATGAGGTATTAATGCCCTGTAGTGTTGAGGAAATCTCCAATTATCTCACTCTTAAAAAAGTATAAATGATTCAGTATTTTTAGTTGTATTCTATCATTTAATGAGCACATATTATGGGCAGACACAATAGTATGCATTTGACATGTTTTCTTATTCACTCACTGTTACATGCCATTGAAGCAAGCTCTGAAATCCTAATTTTACATAAAATAGCCTATAGAAAGTTTAAGTGAGATATTCCAAACAAAAAGAATATTATAAGCAAATATGCCTGATGAACATAGATGCTAAAATCCTCAATTAAATATTAGCAAATCTAATACAGAAATACATCAAAAAAGTAATACACCATGATCAAGTGGGATTTATTCTAGAAATACAAGGTTGGTATAGTATTTACAAATATTAAATGTGATACACCACATAAAAAAATGAAGCATGAAAAACCACATGATTATATCAATAGATGCAGAAAAAGCATTTGATAAAATCCAGAATACGATTATGGTAAAAACTGTCAGCAAAGTGAGAATAGAGGGAATATATCTAAATATAATAATGGTTATAAATGACAAACATACTGCCAGCATCAAACTCAAAGGGCAAAAACTATTAACATATCCCCTTAAGATTAGGAACAAGACAGGGATGTCTACTTTCACCTTTTTTATTCCACATAATACTGGAAGTCCTAGCCATAGCAATGGGACAAAAAGAAGAAATAAAAGACACCCCAATTATAAAAGAAGAGGGAAACTGTATTTATTTGCAGATAACACAACACTGTAAAGGAGAACCCAAAAGATTACACCAAGAAAATACTAGAACTGATAAATTAATTCAATAAAATAGCAGGATACATAACTAATATACAGAAATTAGTTATATTTTTATATGCCAGTACTGAAATATCAGACATGGATATTAAGAAAAAAATCCCATTCATAATTGCTACAAAAAGAATAAAATACCTGATAATGGGGGAAAGGTTGAAGAGTTTGCAGGAACAAAGGACACATGGACAATAACAAGGGGGGAGGGTATAAACAGGGGAAGGAGGTGGGGAGGCCTGGAGTGGGGATAAGGGACTGGGGGAAAGGCAGGAAACTATACCTGAACAACAATAAAAAAAATAATAAACTAAAAAAAAAATCTAACCAAGGCTGTAAAAGACTCAGGAAATTATAAGACATTGAAGAAGGAAATTGAAGCAGATACAAATAGGTGGAAGCACATCCCATGTTCATGGATAGGTAGAATTAACATAATTAAAATGTCCATGTTAGCCACTGTGGAAAACAGTATGGAATTTCCTCAAGAAACTAAAAATGCAAATGCCTTTGATCCAGTGATTCCACTGTTGGGATTACACCCTAAA
This sequence comes from Micronycteris hirsuta, assembly GCA_004026765.1. Taxonomy (NCBI): domain Eukaryota; kingdom Metazoa; phylum Chordata; class Mammalia; order Chiroptera; family Phyllostomidae; genus Micronycteris; species Micronycteris hirsuta. The sequence continues at coordinate 30,624 of PVJI01012490.1, read as the reverse complement.
AATCTTGAAACACCAATTTAAAAGAACCTATGCACCCCAATGTTCATAGAAGCATAATTTGCAATAGCTAAGTGTTAAAAAAAAGCCTAAATGTCCATCAGTAAATGAGTGGATCAAACAATTATGGTACTTTTGCAAAATGGAGTACTATGCAGCAGAAAGAAAGAAGGAACACCTACCCTTTGTGATAGCATGGGTGGAACTGGAGAGTATCATGCTAAATGAAATAAGCCAGGCAGTGAAGACAAATACCATATGATCTCACCTATAAGTGGCACCAAATCAACTAAACAAGTGAGCAAAATAGAACCAGAGACCTGGAAATAAAGAACAAACTGACAGTAACCAGAGGGGAGGAGGCAGACGGCTAACAGGGGAAAGAATGGAAAGGGTCAAGTCAAGGAACTTGGATAAAGGACCCATGGAAAAGGCCAAAGGGGCAGGAGGAAAGATTGAATGTGGGCGAGGGGTGTGCATGGCAGGGGGGAATAATGGGGACAACTGCAACTGAACAATAAATAATAAAGAAAGCAAGCAAGCAAGCAAGCAAGCAAGCAAGCAAGAAAGAAAGAAAGAAAGAAAGAAAGAACGTCCCTGCTATTCAAAACAATCTATAGATCCCACACAATTCCTAACAAGATACTAATGATGTATTTAACAGAACTATAACAAATATTTTAAAATTTATATGGAACCACACAATGCCCTATATAGCAACAGCATTCTTGAGAAAGAACATAATTGGAGAAAGCATGATACCTAATATCAAACAATGCTACAAGGCCGTAATAATCAAAACAGCCCAGTGATGGCATAAAAACAGACACATAGACCAATGGAATAGAATAGAGATCCCAGAAATAAATCCTACAATGAGTTAAAGATAGTTTATTCAATAAAGAGTGTTGAGAAATTGGACAGATATGTCCAGAAAAATTAAATAGAACACCTTCTTACTCCCTACACAAGAATAAATTCAAAATAAACTTAAATGTAGGACCAAAGCCATAAAAATCCTAGAATAAACATAAGTAGTAAAACCTCAGACATTGTTCTTAGCAATATTTTATCAGATATATCTCCTCAGGCTAGAAAACATAAAAAATTAAAAACTGAGTCTACATCAAACTAAATTTTTTGCACAGCAAAGGAAACCATCAACAAAATAAAGAACAACCCACTGAATGGGAGAACACGTTCACTGATACATTGGATAATGTGTTTATATCCAAAATTTATAAAGAATGTATAAAGAATGGAAAAAAGTGTGGTGATTGTTGGGGGAGAAGAGGGTTATAATGGGGATAAATAGTATAAAAATAATGAAATAAAATAAAATAAAATAAAATAACCTATAGAAAGTTTGAGGCAGATATTCCAAACTTTTGATCTGGCAAATAGCAGAGCTGTGTTTTAAATGGAGGTCTCATTCCAAATTCCTTATAAATATTCTGGCAATTTCCATGAAGGTTATGGTATTCTATTGCAACTATAGAAAGAACAAATAGTTCACATGGGATATAGAAGCAAAATCAGAAGTTCAGCCACACTGGCTGACCTGACATCTAGGTTGTTTCTAGCTGGGGGTTGGTGCATCAAGGACTCAAACTAGCCTATGATCAAATGACCCAGAAACAGTAATGCAAGTGAAAATAGAGAAAGAAAATTTTTTTGCTGGTTGAAGAGGTAAAACTGGGCTCAAAAGTGTACCTAAGGAGGTAAGCCTCAAAGACAATGATGCAGTATAACAACAGGTAAAAGCAGGAATAAAGTGAGAGAATCCAAGGTTAAGTTCCACAGATTTCTCTGAAGAACTATTATTTGGGTTCATTATATTGTGATGATGGATTGGTGAGTGGAAAAGTATAAAATTTTGCTCTGGCTGGTGTAGCTCAGTGGGTTGAGCATGGACCTATGAACCAAAAAGTCGCTGGTTCAATTCCCAGTGAGGGCACATGCCTGGGTTGCAGGCCAGGTCCTCAGTAGGGAGCATGTGAAAGGCAACCACATATTTGTCTTGGATCCTGACCCGCAGAAATCCGTATGCTGTGGCTGGTGTGTTTATGAATTCACACAGAGTTTATAAATGACTAGAAGAGCCAGGACTACAGGACCTCCCTCTGATTACAGAGAGAGGCCCTGAGTGCAGCCCTGACAGGCTTTTATTGTTTTTCTTGGGTCCGTTACATCAGAATGGTATTCACTAACTACACATAGATTGTAGATTCACTTTAGGCAGTAGACAGCCAGGAAGACACTTCAAAGGAGAGGTATGCAAATGGAAAGACAACAGGTTTGGGCTGAACTCAAAAGGATTAGCAGCACCAGTCTAAGGAAGCTAGATAAGCATTAGCATATGTTCTTTTGATCCAGGGTGGGAGAGATATTTAGCAGGGGCAAGCTTTAACTCTAAGAAATAGTCCATCCTGATTCCCCACAGAAAATCCTGCTGTCACACACGTGGGGCCTGCTTGCTGTCCCACATTCCACTGGACTTTCTTTTAGAGGTGAAATGTTAGGGCTACATTTCCCACGGTGAGAGGCATGGATCTCCATCACATATTGATGTTTCTCTTCCTCTCTTCCTCCTTCCTTTGCCTTCTCTCTAAAATAAGTAAATAAATAAATAAAATCTTTAAAAAAGAAAGAAAAGTACAAAACTTGGAAGAATACAATCTATAACTAAATGAATACTAAGAAAAATTGTATTCCGCATAAAATTATTTGAATGAGCTTAGGTTATTATGCATTTCAATTTCTATTTCAAAATTAGCTTGCGTTGGAAAAGCTAGAGAAAAAAATTTATAGATTCCTTTTGCAAAGTGGCCAGTAATTTTTGAACTAAGAAAATCTCTTTCCTTGCATCTGAATAATTTAAGACAATCTGGTTTATTAATTTATTTAAATAATATGACTCAATGATCCCCTTTGATGTTAGCAGAAGGTTTGTACCTGTGAATATTAAAATTTACTGGAATTTTTTACTAGTGAGAAATACTAAAACATGCAAAGCTTTAAAGCAGTCATTTTGGTAAGTCCAAATTTATATTCTCAGAAGGAACCAGTGTGTGATCTGAAGGATTTATAAAGCTGGGAAGTCTGAAATGACAAGAACAGACGTTTGGAAATTCAATTGATGCATACTAATCAGTTCTGTTTGAAAGTTAACAACTTATCTTTTCCAAATGCCCAGGTTAACATCCAATCATGTTCACATTAAGAAGAAAGAGAGGTGGTAATGACAATGGAGTAAAATGTATAAGAAGCAAACTCGATTCAGAAAAACACAGTGCTGAGATTATCCTGACCAGCAGAAATTACTAAAAATTATTTTACACATTAATTTCTTTCTCCTTTTTTATTTTTTATTGTTGTTCAAGTATAGTTGTCTCCATTTCCCCTCCACCACTCTCCCCTGACCCACTCACCACCACCTCCAACCCTCAATCCTACCCCGCTTCAGCTTCGTCCATGGGTCTTTTACACATGTTCTTTGATGACCCTTTCCTTTCTTATCCATGTTATCTCTCTCTGTCCTTTCCTCTGGTTACTCTCAGCTTGTTCTTTATTTCAACGCCTCTGGTTATATTTTGTTTGCTTGTTTGTCTTCTTGATTAGGTTCCATTTACAGGTGAGATCATATGCTGTTTGTCTTTCACTGCCTGAAATTATTTGACTTAGCATAATGCTCTCCCATTCCATCCATGCTGTCACAGAGAGTAGCAGCTTCACCAAAAAGACATAAACATTATAAACATATATGCGCCAAACATAGGAGCACCCAAATATATTAGGAAAATCTTGGAGAACTTCAAGAAAGATATCGACAGCAACACACTTATAATAGGGGATTTTAACATTCCATTGTCAACAATGGATAGATCTTCCAAACTAAACATCAATAAGAATATTGAGGTATTAAATAATGCCCCTGATCAAACAGCCTTAACTGATATATAAACTTTATCAGAGAGAGAGAGTTTATATATATATATAAACTTTCATACAAAAGAAGAAAAATACACATTCTTTTCAAAATGCACAAGGAACATTTTCAAAGAGACCACACAATAGGAAAAATTTATTTCTATACCAAACTTATTTTTAAGCCTATGTATCATTGAACCTAATATGCATATACTTTGGATTCACTTTTAAGAGTGGTTCCTAGTAGTTTTTAGTTATTTTTGTGTCCAAGTAGTATTAATAATTGAAATGAATATTTTTACTTAGTAAACATTTACTTAATAAAAAACTATTACTTGCTATGATGTAGAATAGTCAAAACAATCCATATGAGATGATGTATCTAGAATAGAAAGAAAGGGAGAATATAAAATAAATAAAAATGGCTTTCCTATGTTGTCTGGGGAAAGAATAAGCATCCGCCATGTGAATGATTTGAAGCTCATAATTGGGTGCCTCAAAACCTCTTTAGTTCATCAATCTAACTAAAATTCTAAACATTCATAGAGTAATACACTCAGAATTAGATATGTTTAATGACTTTAAAAGTCCATTAATCCACTTACTTCATCTTATTAATGAGGATAAGAAGACCCAGAAAAATGAAACACATTTCGTAGGTCATATAGCTAATCTGTTGCACGATTAAGCTATCAATTAAATATTACCAACTCCTATTATTATACTCTGTAAGTATTCAGCAACAACAAAGTAGTTATTTGCTAAAACAAGATCTGTTATACTCACTTTTCCTAAAACTGGCTAATATTACTAATACTATTAGCTTCTGCTTGCCATCATTTCTCTTGTTACAATTAAATTTGATTTAACTTTGTGCTGCCTATAACTCAAGATGTAACTGAAGTTCATCCTGATTTATTAAATGTTCTGTTGGGCACCCCAGGTCTCTCAAGCACTCTCTTCTGAACATCTATGTATGTTTGATGATGTCTTTCATTTGCTATTTACCAAATATTGCCAGATAACAGTACTTGAACTTCCAACTTTTCCAATTTGGGGGAAAAAACCCATCTTCCAATTTTGTTTAACAGCCCTTATTCATTAGCCCTGGCTTCAAAATAAGATTGTAAGATACAAGTAGTTTAAGTCTATGTTTATTATTTCTTTGTGGTCAAACACTAAACATGAGGAAATAGAGATCCAGAAATATGGAATTACTCTCTAATGCTGATATTGGATTGAAAAGGAGAAAAAGTAAATGTAAGGAAAACCAAGTTGAAGGTTTAATTTATCTACTTGCCAAAATATTTTAAATAAATAGATGATAAATCTGATATATCAATACAAATTCTGAACTTACTAAAAAACTAAATACAAATTGAACAAAACTATGAGAAACACAAATAAAACTGTACTTATGCTAGGGATGTCTTGCTAAGTATAAATACACAACAATGCAACATGAAGAAAATTTCTAGATCTGATCACCTTGTTAAAAACTTGATGATGTACGTGCAAATATCCTCCTTTCTTGATGTAATTAGCAACATCCTCTCCTTTGTTAGCCTTAAAAGGTAATAACCTACAGTGATACTATGAATAGTCAATGAGGACCTGTGCATAGTAAATGAAAACCACCCTCAATGTAATGTGCCCAGAAAGACGATAAAAGCCTGTCAAGGCAAGGGTCGGCGCTCTGTCCTCTTGAGAGAGTGGCCATGCCTTCCTTTTTTCTCCACAGGACTCGGTAGTTCGTGTGAATTTGTCTCATATCTCAGCCATGATGCCGCAGACACTGCAGGCTGGTGTCCACTTCACCAGTGACTATATTTTTATATGTCTGTATACTTCTTCACATTTCTTGAACCCATAAAGTTAATGTAATTTTAATTATGAGAAATAATGATCATAAATTAAATCAATTCTGCTGTTAAAATATTTATATTTTAACAAAGTTAAGCATTTATGTTAGTTAAAACCCAAATGAATTTTGTACATTAAGAGTATATTAGAAATAAATGGATAATTTTAAAAGATAAATTCTTTCATTCTCCTTTGACTTCCCAGTTTTAGACTCCATAAAGAACACTTCAATTTTTTTTCATGTAGGCAATAAAACAGTTCATTTTGCTACAACTTTCTCAGCTATATTTTATATTTCTTGATGGCCTGAATTAGAACTTATATTTACCATATGCTCATCACTTATTTATTTGCAAAGCACTTCTTGAGTTATTTTGCTCAGTGGTTATTAACTCCATATGTTGTTGAGTTTTTTGAGGTGGTTACTAAGAGAACAGTTCTTTATTAAATATTAAGAATAATTTACTAATAAGACACCAACACTCACTCCTGTCCCTAACCCACTCACTTACCCTCCACCTGGAGTAGGGATGACAAGTCTGACAGATACTCAAAACTGAGTCTCTGGATGTTTTCAAATGGATTAAATATGTGGAAATGATCCTTTAAAATACTAAAATTGAACCTCACTTCTGAAAGGCAATATCTATTAGACAAAATATAAAGGCTTCAAATTAAATATTTTCCTTACATATCATTTAGTAGCTATATAACCTTAAGTAACTTAATTAAACTTTGTAAGTCTCAATTGCCTCATCCATGAAGTGTGGATAATACAATGGGCTGTTATGAAGGTTAAGTCACATACAAGCTATAAAGTGTCTAATGTGGGTATTGGCTGTATCACACCTCCATCCCTTTGAATTCTTCAACTGCTTATACCTGTATACTTACACGGACCAAATGGTCAGAACTGATGTGCCTAACTGAAAATTTATTTTTTGGAATATTTGCGAATTTGATATTTAGATGAATTATGGATACCACTTTATACTATGTACTGTATAGAAATTCTCAATTGGTTATAGCATTTTTATTATTTGTTTTTTGGAGAAAAAATGAGCATTAAAAATGTGTGCTGATGGAAGACAATATATAAACAGTTCTCTTAAGCAACTTTCACAAAATGGTGTCACATTCTGAAAGGGAAAATCATACTTCCCTGTTGTCTCAGTGAATATGTCATACAAGTTTAGCTTCGCATCGGCATATTTTCTTATCTCTACATGCCATTTTTCATCATATGAACTCTGCTACAATATTGAGTTATCCTTTACATCACAAAGTACAAAATAGACCATATAAAATACAGACAACCCAGAGAAAGCAGACCCAAAGTTTTTCATAGTGAGATTCATCTTTTTTATAGATTTCTGGAGAGCATGTTGTAAATTTTTTCAGTAACTAGCCACTGGAGCCATATTTCCAAGTAGCATTTACTGAGAAAAAGGAAGTGCATGGCTGTGAGAATATACATGAAGGGTAACTATTCTGTTATTTCCACACAATAAAGTGTTTGCACTATGAGGGTAATCAAATTGCTACTACAGTTGGGGGTAACGGCTAGCAAGAGCATTACAACATCAGGCAGAATATCAGGGATGCCATAATATGTTTTCAGTGGAGGAAGTATGATAAGATCATAGAAGAAGATAGCTAATTTGCCATGGCAATGGAAACTGTCAGTGGACAAGGAAATGAGAAGAAAAAGAATGATTTAGTGTCAAATCAAGAAAGACTGTACTGTATTCCAATATGATATATTCATAGCAAAGAAACTTTATCCCTCTCAAGTTTCAATGCAAAAGCTACATTTCAGAGACGCACACACAAGAAAAATCTAGCTTGAATAAAATGTTAACTTTTCAAAACAATGCCTAAATGCATCTTACCGTAGAGGAAGCTACAAGACATTTCACATTTCAAAACATAGGTAGTTCACAGATTTACCAAAAAATGAGTACTCTGTGGACTCAATAACCTGTAAAGCAATCAGAGTATTTGGCTGCAATCAGAACCACACTGATGAGGCCATTTGATGCAGTAATTATAATTCTCATGGGACATTACCTAGCATATCTCCTGCCTACATAGACAGTAATCTAAATTAACAGTATAACTTGCCTTGCCTTTTTCCTATACTGCTTTACTGCCTAGCAAATATTAATTATTCTTGAAGAACTAATCCATGTGTTATCTCCTCCATGATGACTTTCTTCGACACCTGCAAGATGAATTAATCACCTCCCCATCCCTGCTTCCGTAACACCAACCCACCCAAATCTGTCTCTATCTCCCACAATACTGTAATTCTGTAAGAACCAAATGACCATACCCCTCAATATCAGCCCGATGCTTCCATTCTCTTTGACAAACACTGTGCTATCATTTAAAAGCTATTTGGTGCTCTGGCTGGTGTGGCTCAGGGGACTGAGTGCCAGCCTGCAAACCAAAGTGTCACTGGTTCAATTCCCAGTCAGGGCATATGCCTGGGTTGTGGGCCCGGTCCCCAGTTGGAGGCATGCAAGAGAAAATCACACATTGATATTTCTCTCCCTCCCTTTCTCCCTCCCTCCTCCTCTCTCTAAAAATAAAATAAATAAAATCTGTTTTTTTAAAGTTATTTGGTAATTTAAATTATGGTGTTTTAAATGAGCTATGAAATTAAGTGCATTTGATTAAGTGGGTGGAATTTTAAAAATCTAAGTCAGAAAGACAGAGCTTCTCCAAGATGTGTCCAGGTCCTAGGCATCACTGTGACTTTTATTCTTTCTTTCTGGACACCCAGGAAGGGAGTTCTACCTCCTGGTCTTGTGCAATTCCAAATCATCCTGGGAAGCAGAGATAGAAAAGAGCAAAGGCTTGTGAAAGAGAAACAAGCCAAATAAATGGGAGGAGGATGGTGACAGGAAGGAAACATTTTTGAGTGAGAAATAAATCCAATAAGGACTTTGATATCACTTCAAGTAAATTAAAATAAAACACAGTTAAATCTTCTTGAAATGTAGGAGACAAGCAAATGGAAATAAGTAATTGCTTTTTTATTTTGAAGTTGAATGACATGGAGTGTATCAGCTCTTGTTGTTCTTTCTGGAAAAGACTTCTGTCCTAAAATGTTGTACAAACATAATGAATAATGGTTTACATCTTTTCTTTTTATTTCAAAGAACCAGGGAGTTGTGGGCAGTCTGTGTGATTTGGGGTCAAATGAGAATTTGATTTCTAGTTCTAGTAGCAAAATGACTTTAGGAAATGTACCTACCTTCTCAACCTCACTTAAAAAATCTTCAGATTGGGAAGTTAATAAAATCTGTCTCCAGGAGCTGTGTGAAAATTCAATGAGATGTTACGTGAAAGCCTAGCACAGTGCTGCCATGTGCCTCAACATTTCCTGCCTTTCTTACTCCCTCTCTTCTTTTTTCTTCACTTCATCTGTTGAAATGTATATTTGTTTAGTATTTATTTTACTAGCTTTATATCTGAATGTGATTCAGAAAAATGAATGATTAAATTTATTGTCTACATAAGTAGATAGGCTAGATCTTAAAGTTTTCACAAATAAACTTGTTTTTGTTACATTATAACGGAATTTTGGTGGCTCATGAAGTGAAGTTAGAATGAGAAAGATTTCAGTAAATATGTGATGATTGATTTATTAATATTTTTGGTTTAAATGAAACTTTAAACGTATGAGGCATTTAGAATAAGTGATTATTTTTACTCATAGAACTCCTACGTTGTTGACTCTTAAAGCAAGCCCTTAATAGCCACTTTGTTATGTCCATACATCCTTCATATATTTCACTTAGAAGCCTCAAGTTTAGAGGAAGACCTTTAAAATTTTTCAGGACTAAACATATAATTACAAAAGAGTGCCATTTCCAAGTTATCTACAAAAACATTAGAACTGCGTCATGCTCCCATATTTGGAAGCATTTTGGAAGCATGCTGGTATCATCTTGATCTCATTCCCCTCTTTTTCCCAGTCCTAATTCAATTTCACCCTTAAAACCACTTTCTCTAATTCACCTTTTCTTTTCCAGTCAATAACCATTATTAGCTTCAGTCCTCAAAACTCTTTTTTAAAATATATTTTAAATAATTTCTTCATTCACACAAATATTTGATCACTTTTTGTACCTCAGATGCTCTCTGGCTGTTGAGGAAACAACAAAGAATAAGGTAGATATGAGTCCTGCAGTCATGGAAATACACTAAAATGTAAAATTGTGGTGGGAAAAGAAGGACATGAGATAATGACATGCTGATACATGTCATAACAAAATAGAATAAAAAGTACTTGAGGACAGAGAGAAGGTAGAGCTATGTTAAATAAACAGAACAAGGAAAAGTACTTAAGAAGGTGTGTTTTGAGATGAGAGCTGAAGAGAATAGGTCAGGAGGAAATCACTAGGTGAGGTGAGACTGGAGTCCAGGGCTTCATCCTTTTGGGTCTCTCTAACTGACATGACCTCAGGCTGGCTGGAGATCCCTGCCACCATTTATCTCTTCATAGCTAATGGCGACAGCTGTGCTGCGGCTAGTACCTCCAGATTCTTGAACTATCTCTTGTGTTTTCCCCACTCTTCACCCACACTTTTGTAATTAGTCACTTTGTAAATAAAATCTCCTCAGATTATTCTAATTTGAGTGTGCCATCTGTTTCCTGCTGGCTTCCTGGCTGATACAGTAATTTGTATTAAAATGGCCTTAGGAAAGAGACTTTCAGTACTGGATTTTCAAATTGTGTTAATCATAGTTGAGTAATAGAGGATAATAATCTTGCTGGGTGAGAAAGGATGCAATGGGACATAAGTGGGACACAGGTAATCTGTGGTATATAATGGTGTTGTGATTACTAAAATTATTGCTGGTGGTGGCATAGATGAAATGCAGATGGAAAGTATAGAATGTAGCTACAGACCGACATACCTATAAACAAATGATTTATGAAAAAGATTGCACTGGAGAGCATGGAAAACATAATATTTTTTAAATGATGATAAACTCACTCAATGCCCATAAGAGAAAGAAAATTAATATTGACTCCTAAGTATATCATATACTAAAATTAATTCCAGGCACAGCATAAATCTAAATATGGAAAATAAAGCAATGAAATTTCTAGAAGATAATTTATGGTATATCTGTAAAACTTTTGGTTAGGAAAAATATTTCTTCAAAAAGACAAAAAGTAATGAAATATACGAAAAGATTCATAAGTGGGACTACATTGAGATAAAAAGTCCTGTTCACTCATGGACACTATTAAGAGAGTGTAAATGTTAAGTATAGGGGTAAAATATTTGCAACATATGAGACAAATAGATTTTTTTGCATAATAAATTAAAGACTCCCATAAATCAGTAAGAAAATAAAATCAGACAACCAAATAAAAAAAAGAAGCATAAATAGGCATTTCTAATTGAACAATAAACATATGCTAAAAAGTTATATCTTATTAATAACAGGTAAATAAAAATTACAACCACAATAATATATCACTACTTACACATGAGAAGGGCTAAAGTAACTAAAAGTATTGTTACATGCAAAAACAATCATAAGAAAAGGGAGACTTCCAAATTCAGGAAAGGATATGAGAATTATAATCCTCATATGCTGTTGGTAACAATGTAAATTGTTACAAACACCTGGTAGTATCTACTAAAGCTGGGTATATTTACATTTTTTTATAATTCAGCATCTGAAATCTTAAGCATGTACCCAACAGAAATCTATTCATTTGTACACTAAATGACATGCATGAGAACGTTTGCAGTGATTTTATTTGTGATATCCCTGTTACATGTTGAATTGTGTCCTCCAAAAAGATATGTTGAAGTCCTAACTCAAAATACTTCATAGTCACTTCCTTTGGACATAGGATTGTTCAATATGTAGTTAATTAAGAAGACATAATTCTGGAGGACAGTGGGTCCTTAACTCAATATGGCTGATGTCTTTATAAGAAGAGACCACTGGGAGAAAATGGACATGTGACAATGGAAGCAGGGTTTAGAGTGATATATTTACAAGCCAAAGAATGTCAAGGACTGCCGGCAAAAAATCAGAAGATAAAATGGCAAGTAGGGTTTCTCTTCCACAGGTTTCAGAGGGAACGTGGCCTTGCCAGTGCCTTGATTTCAGACTTCTTGACTCCAGAATTGTGAGCAGTAAATTACTCCAATTTTAAGCCATTCCGTTTTTTATTCTTTGTAACAGAAGTCCTAGAAATCTAAATGAAGGCCTGAAGTAGAAACAATCCAAAAATACCCATCAATACATAAGTGCATCATGTCAAATACATAAAATGTAATACTACCCAACAACAGAACTAAAGTACTGCCACATGCAAAAACAAGTATAGCTTTGAGCAAAAGAAGCCAAGAAAGTATATATTATATGAATCCATTTATTTAAAATTGAAAAACAAACAACATATATCTGTGGGGTTAAATGTCAAGATAGTAATTATATTAGGAAATGAAAGAGTATATGACAAGAAAGGACACAAGAGTGATTTCTGATGTTTGTTTCTTAATCTGTCTAATGATTATATACATGTGTTTACTTTGTGATAATTCATTGTATATTTTATGCAATTGACTATATTATAATTCAATAATAGGTTATTAAATAAACTAAATCATATATTTAAAATGCCATTCACTAAAAAATATAAAGTTTGACAATAAAAAATAAATGGATATAACTATCTAATTCTCGAGATTTTTTTTCTTATATTGCTGTAACTGATATTAAGCAAGTCACACTATTGAAGTAACAGAGAACAGTAACTTTGGGTCAGAAATGAAGTCTTTATTGGCTTGTCCATACACAGATACCACAACACACAATTCCTACTCCTTGGTCTAAATCAAGTAATCGATCCTCCACTCAGAGGTTATGGTTCTTTTGAAGTGTGGCTTATCATTCTGGGCTTTCCTCACCAGAGAAAAGCAGGGATTACAACAGTTTGAACTTGAACTGTTGAAATTATTCATGAATTTGGTAAAAATTATCTTTCAATAAAATAGCTTATAGACACAACTTAAAGAGCCCTGAGAGAGTCAAGAGGTTCTCTCAAAGACTGTGAGTAGGGAAGTTCCTAGCATGTGTTATTAAGTTATGATTAATAGAATAGAGTCCAGAGACAATTTTCCTTGGGTTCAGATTCTTATTTCGCCACTCAGTATCTGTGTGGATTTAGGTAAGCCACTTAATCTTTGACAGTATCTTAATATGAAAAACTCTCCTAACAAAACTATGACGTGGGTAAAATTTTATCCCTATTTTACAAAGTGCAAACTTATTCTAAGGTAGCTTAAGTAAGGCTAATTAGTTCACATAGTAAACTGTGTTGACACAGTTGACATAGCAGAGATTTAATTTCAGAACAATTTGAATATGACATGTGACCTTTCCATATTTTTATGCTGGGTGCGATTCATATATTATCTCCTATGATATGATTTCATTTGATAGTCCAAATTCTGTCATAGAACCTGTCATGCTATTTTGTTATCTGTGACTATTCATGACTGAAACCACAGATACATATCAGTATCCCTCTGTGAACTCCAATAAACCAGAAGATCCTTCAGGGTAAAGACCTTTTATATCTATAGTCCCAGTCTCCAACACTGTGCCTGCACAATTGATTAAAAATTTGATTAAAATTTGAGCCCTGGCTGGTGTGGCTCAGTGGATTGAGTGCCACTCTGCAAACCAAAGGGTCACCATTTTGATTTCCAATCAGGGAAAATGCCTGGGTTATGGGCCAGGTCCCCTTTAGGGAGTGCTCGAGAGGCAACCACACATTGATGTTTTTCTCCTTCTCTTTCCCCTCCCTTCCCTTCTCTAAAAAAAAAAAAAAAAGGTAGAATTTTAAAAAATAGATTAAAAAATTGAGTTTCCATGGATGAATTATCAGATATTTGAAAATCAAAATTATATTCTATGAACCTGAAACATGCAAAACTCTTGTCTTTATGCTATATTTCTAGGAAGTATAGGACCTAATTCCTGAAAAAATATTTTGTTTATATGATTCTTTCTGTTTAAATTGATAACTCATTGGCAGAAATTATTGGCCAAAATTGTCACAAATTTCTAAAAAGTCCCAGAAACAAAATAATCTATGGGATACAATATGATACACTGCATATTTTAAAAGTCTTTAAAATACAGTAAAAAGATGAAATGCATACTTTCATGGGGTTGTGAAAAGAAATAAGTCTTCTAGTCTGTTTATGAAAATCAAAGATACCTTTTTGCTGTGTTTAAATTGTAAAATATTTCAAATATGAAAGGAAGTGTTTGTATGTATATTCAAAAGGAATGAAGGGGCTGATTTTGGAATGCCATATAGTTCCGCATTCTGGAATGCCATACAGTTCTGCATTTCTAATGATTTATAATTAATGAATTAATGAATTCACTTTCTTTTAAAATATGTAATTTAGTTTCTTTATAACAAACTCTAATGTCCAGAATGATAAAAACAATTTTGATTATGCTTTCCATCTTTCAGCTCTCGTGACTACGATGCAAAATATCTCTCCAATTTTTCTGTAATGGAACATTTATCTCAATTGATAATGCAGCCATCATTAAAACCGTTCTGAAAGTTGAAAGACTTCAGTGACTCTAGTGTAATATGAACTTGTTCTCATTTAGAATTATACCGGATAAATCATTTAAATAGTTTCCCTTGGGCCCTGCACCAGACTTGTATGCTCAGCAACGGTGTAATGACAGTTACTGGTCCAAACACTTCTCAATCCACCCTCCCCTTGAATCAGTTTTAAATTACTTCTAACTAATCAGTTACTCAAGTGAATTATAAATTTTATAAACTTAATTCAGCAAATTGTTAAGAAAATTGATTACCATTTATCATAGAACAATGTATAATAATGTAGAACAACGTTTGTACTAAGGAAAGTACTCCAGTTTTATCAGTTGTAGATACTTTTCTCCACATTAATAGTTGCAAATCCTGGAGGTAAAACCAAGGAATCAAAGATTTTTACTTAATTATATGATTGCTCTTGAAATTTTCTATTGTTTTTACAATATTTTGCTGTTGCTAAAGTTTGGATACAAATGAAGATTGGAATCAAGCCAACTTAATTGATTTATATAAAATATTTTGAAAATACTTAGGTATTTTAAGGACTTCATTGGCTGTGTGTGTATGTATTTAGAATCAACTATAATGCTACAAATGCTGATATAGTAATTACAAAGGTTAAAACAAAAATAGGAATTATCTCTATTCAGTGTTTACTTAGTTGCTCAAACTTCTAAGATGATATTTCATTAATCAATTAAAAATCATTTTGAGAAAAAAATCAAATCAAAAGATTTTTAAGATCACCTTCGTCATTACCATAAAAAACAGTAAATCCCAAATAGTCCCTTTTAGGATAGAAATATATATGTTCAAATTGAATATGCTGTTAATATTTAATAGGTAATAACAAAAAAGACATAGCAAGCAAGAAATTTATGACTTTCAGTGTAATTAAGCAAAAGTTATTAGAGTCTCTACTGTAATTAAGAAATCCAGATGGCTCCAGATTTCACACATAAAACATAATGTGCTCTCACCTTGAGAAGTGTCATCTTGGATAAGTTTTCTTTTTTCATATCATCACAGATGCTGTCTAATACAGAAAAACACCTGTGGAACACAACCAATGACTTATGGAAATTCAATTTCTGATAGAATATTCTATCAAGTCCCAGGCCACAATCTTAAATTCCAGGGGAATGATGGTTCCTAATCACCCAACCATCTCAGTTTATTGACCCATGTTTAAAAATGCATTTCAACATTACAGAGTCCTGTCCTCTGGCAGTAGCAACAATATTCCTACAAAGATAATGATCCATTTCCTTCTCACAGTGTTTTATAACGTACAATATTTTATCATATTTTCTAGGATTTATGCTAGATACTGTAACAATTTTTTTGAATTATGTAGTGTCACAAAATGAAACTTGTAGACCCTAAATTGTGCTAATGTTTACACCTTATATACCAAGTTGTAAAACACTAGGAGGCCATAGTAATCAAAACAGCATGGTACTGACATAAAAACAGACACATAGATCAATGGAACAGAATAGAGGGCCCAGAAATAAACCCACACCTTGATAGTCAATTATTATTCCACAGAGGAAGCAAGCACATACAATGAGCTAAAGATACTTTATTCAATAAATAGTGTTGGGAAAATTGGACAGATACATGCAAAAAAAAATGAAACAAGATGACCTTCTTATACCACACACAAGAATAAATTCAAACTGGATCAAAGACTTAAATGTTTGACCCCAAACCATAAAAATCCTAGAAGAGAACATAGGCAGCAAATTCTTAGATATCGCTCATAGAAATTTTTTACTGGATATATCTCCCCAGGCAAGAGAAACAGAAGAAAAAAGAAACAAATGGGGCCACATCTAAGTAAAAAGTTTTTCACAGCAAATGAAATCATCAACACAATAAAAAGACAACCCACATTGGAGAAGTGTCTGTTCAGGTACTTTACCCATTTTTTAATTGGATTGTTTGTGGAGTCATGGGAGTTCTTTATATATTTTGGAGATCAAACCCTTGTCTGAGGTATCATTGGCAAATATATTTTCCCATACAGTTGGTTGCTTTTTCATTTTGCTGTTTTTATACAGAAGCTTTTTAATTTGATGTAATCCTATTTGTTTATTCTTTCCTTTATACCCATTGCTTTAGGGGACATATCTGTGAAAATATTGCTGCACGGAATATCTGACATTTTCCTGCCTATGTACTCCTTTAGGACTTTTATGAGATACCATTTCACACTGGTCAGAATGGCTACCATACACAAATCAATAAACAAGTCCTGATAAGGTTGTGGAGAAAAGGAAACTCTAGTATACTGTTGGTGGGAATACAGACTTGTGCAGACTGTGGAAAACACTATGAAATGTCCTCAAAAAACTAAAAATGGAACTGCCATTTGACCCAGCAATTCCACTGCTGGGATTATACTCTAAGAATCCTGAAACGCCAATTCAAAAGAACCTATGTACCTCAATATTTTTAGTAGCACAGTTTACAATAGTCAAGTGCTAGAAATAGCCTAAGTGCCCATCAGTAAATGAGTGGATCAAAAGACTGTGATACATTTACACAATGGAATACTATGCAGCAGAAAGAAAGAAGGAACTCCTACCCTTCACAACAGCATGGATGGATATGGAGAGTATTATGCTAAGTGAAATAAGCCAGGCAGTGAAAGACAAATACCTATAAGTGGAACCTAATCAACAAAACAAATAAGTGAGCAAAATGGAACCAGAGACACAGAAATAAAGAACAAATTGACAGTGATCACAGTGGAGGGAGGAGGGGGATAATGGGAGTAAGAAGGGAGCAGGGTCAAGTCAAGGAACTTGTATAAAGGACCCATGTACAAAGACAATGGGGGGTTGAGGGAGAGGACCGAATATGGAAGATGGGGTTGGGTAGGGCAGGGTAGAGTTATGGCAGAAAAAAATGGAGACAATTGTAATTGAATGACAATAACAAAATTTTTTAAAATGACAACCCAGAGAATGGGAGAACATATTCACTGATATATCTGATAAGGGGTTAATATCCAAAATTTATAAAGTACTTACAAAACTCAACGCCAAATAAACCTTATTACAAAAATGGTCAAAGGACCTGAATAAACACTTCTCCAAAGAGGAAACACAGAGATGGCCAATAGACATGTGAAAAGATTCTCAATGTCACTAATCATCAGAGAAATACAAATTAAAACCACCATAAGAAGTCATCTCACACTTGTCAGAATGACTATTATCAATAAATCAAACAAGTGCTGGCAAGGATGTGGAAAAGGGGAACTCTTATGCCATGTTAGTGAGAACACAGATTGGTGCAACCACTGTGGAAAGCAGTATGAAAATATCTTAAAAAATTAAAAATGGATCTGCCTTTTGACCCAGTGATCCCACTTCTGGGAATATATCCAAAGTAACCCGAAACACTAATTCAAAAGAACATAAGCATCCTTATGTTCATTGCAACATTATTTATAATTGCCAAGATATGGAAGCAGCCCAAGTATCCATCAATATATGAATAGATATAACAACTATGGGACATTTACACAATGGAATTCTACTCTGTTGTAAAAAAGAAGAAAAGTTTTTCCTTTGCAAGAGTATGGATGCACCTGGAGAATATTATGCTAAGTGAAATAAGCCAGTCAAGGAAGGATAAATACCATATGATTTCACTCCTATGTAGAATCTAATGAAAAAAATAAACTAACAGGGAAAATGGGACAGTCTCATAAATTGAGAGTAGGGTGACAGCTAGTGGGAGGGAAGAGGTAAGAGGGTAGAGGGATTGAGCAAAAAGGAGAAAAGGATTCATGGATATAGATAACAATGTGGGGATTGCTAGGGGGAACGGGATATTAGGAGATTATATGGGAAAAATACAATAAAGATTAAATTCACACACACACACACACACACCCTAGGAGGAACCCAAACAAAATCACCTGTAGCTTTCCAGCTGATGGGTTTATTGTTGCTGTGTTTGTTTTGATAGTTTTGTTTTGTCTTTGATGTAACCATCAGTGATAATTTTCAGGGTGCTAAAACTGCTCCCACTTTTTCACAAACACAGCAGTTTTTCTGAAAATGAAACTCTGTCTTTGCTGTTCACTCCATCTCATTTTGAACTTCTGAATCTCTTGGCTTTGCCTTACCTTTTGCCTCCACCACATTTATCCTTAAACATGATGACAGACCTCAATTTTCCTGGTTTTCTGCCCAGAGCTCCCAAGGACAGTTTGTATTTCTCCAGTGTTTCTGTCTGTAAGCTGCTTCAGCTTCAAAGACCCCACCCCCTCACTGGCCTGTCAGCGTACTCCTTCATGGAGGATGGTCAGGAAGGGGTCAAATCTTAGAAGATATCCTGATGAACTTTTTCTGACCTTGAGTAGTCTTCAATATGTGTTCCATCACAGAATATGAATTGGATTAATTATTTTTCTGATACATAGTTTTACACAAATTATTATATAGCTTTTTTGAAAAATTTTTCTCAATAACATATTTTATAGATTTAAAGCAATTTAATTTTCCAAGATAAAAATCACTAAAAAGACTAAACATGTCAAGTTACATACTTTTATGAGTTGAGGAGAAATAAAAATATAAACCAAAAAGACAGCATCCAGTGATAATGGGCACCATCCTGTAGAAAGTAAATTTTAACAGAATAGAATGAGGAGTAGAGCAATCAAATTAGCCTTTCAAGTTGTAGTCCTTCCTCTGCAAGGACGTAAGTGATCAAATTAATTTATTATCTCTGAGACTTATTGTTTCGTATTTATAAAACAAGGAAATGAAGTACAGTTGACTCTTGAACAGTGCAAGGGATAAGGACATCAACATTTAACACAGTCAAAAGTCAGCATATACTTTTGACTCCCCCAAAACTTAACTACTAATAGCATACTGTTGACTGGAAGCCTTACTGATAACTCAAACAGACAGTTAATATATATATATCTTAATGTTACAGTTATTATATACAGTATTATTATAATAAACTAAGCTGGAAAAAAGAAAATAGTATTAAGAAAATCGTAAGAAAGAGAAAATAGCACTGACCAATGTGGCTCAGTTGGTTGGATGTCGTCCCACGAAATAAAAGGTCACCAGTTTGATCCCTACTCAACATTTTATAGATATGCAATTGAACTTACTTGAGATTAAATGATTTGCCTATATTCACATAATTTATAATGAAAAAAACAGGATTAAAATCCTGCCAGGCTGACAACAAAACTTTGCTGTCCAATGAATTTTATTGCTACCATAGGTAAAACTTTGAGAACATTATATACTCTTAATCTATAACAATCTCAAGTCATATACTTTGCCAATTAATTGGAATAAGACTGAAATCCATAACTAGGTTAAAGGATGGAGTTGCTGGGAACAGAATAAATCTCAGGAATGCTGACCTCTTGAGGACATGATGAGGGTGCTTTGTGTCCACTATTTGTATTGCAAAGTGGCAAGCATTTAATAATCCACCATGGTCATGAATAAATTCATGAACTATGTAGTAATGTCAATATATTTTCATGGCTTATAAAAAATAAAAACAAAACAAAGCATACACCCATTTTCAAGATATCTTTTTCTGGCCCACGGTAGAATTTAGTTTGTGTCTATGTAAGATGTTGACTTTAATAAGACTATCCCTATATTATTTATTTCAATGAGCGAACAAACATGCACTATTACAATGAGTGATTTTTTTAAGATAAATACATTTAATTATAATGATAGTGCCCATCAGTTGATGAGTGGCTAAAGAAAGATGCAGTACATTTACACATGGAATACTGTGTGGCTGTAAAAAAGAAAAAAAGAAAGAGTTCTTAACATTTGTGACAGCATGGATGGATGGAACTGGAGATTATTATGCTAGGCAAAATAAGCTGGACAAAGAAAGAAAAATATCATATGATCTCACTCATATGTGGAATCTAATGAATAAAATAAACTGACAAAGAAAATAAAACTAGAGCCATGGAGATATGGAACAGACTGACAGATCTCAGATGGTAGGGGTGTCGGGGGTACTGGAACAGATTAGCCAAAGAACATATATGCGTCTATGCATAGCCAATGGACACAGACAACAATGTGGTAAAGACTGGGGGTTGGGGCTAGGTGGGGAAGGGAAAAAGGGGGACATCTATAATAGTGTCAATAATAAAAATACATAAAAATAAAATAAAGTAATTATAATGATAACATTTTTATGTAAGTAAAAACATTAAAGGTTAAAAATAATTTATATCATTTGATCTTCCAAAAATATTATGAGGAAAACAAAATTATTAATCCTTGTTACCATTAGGGATAAGAGCTTAGGGAAATTAGGTAGTTTATCTCAGAGAGTACAACCTATCAGTGTCAGCTTATAAGTATTCTAACCAAGGCTCTCATTTGTTCTCTTAACCAATGTTGTACTGTCTCTGCCCATAATACAGACTCTTGCAGCTTAGAACAATATGGGCAAAGAACATTTGTATAAGATCCCGTATTATGACAGGAATTCTTTTAATCTGCATGATAAAAACAACCCCCAGGAATTTCCGCGTCTCCAGCCTGGCTCCGTGAGAATGAACACTCCCGTTCAGGCCGGCATAAAAATCATGCTCATGGAAAAAAGAATTCTTTGAAGGGAAATTGGATTAACTTACTTTCTAAGACTTGTTAACTTGCTGGGACACTACCCCGGAGCCAAGGGATTATGCTAATGGCTGCCCGGAGCCTCTCGCATAGTTGATGAATAGCCATCCCCATTTTACTGTGTCCTGAGCTTCCTAATAAAAACCCGGCTGAGCTATGCTTGTGGCCTTTTCCTGAGATATAGGAATTGGTCCCGTGGCCCCAGACTCCTTCTCCAAGTGTGTCTCAGTGTGAGATTCTTTCATGCATCGAGTTACAGTCACCCACAGGTTTCGGCTGGGACGAAATCCCCACGACACTGTATTAATGCCATTCTCTCAAGGGGTACCAAAGAGTGGCCTTCACAAGTAAGTAGTGTGCATGACACCTTCTAGAACTGTCTCGTAAAACAAGGTGGAATTGCATGAACTTAAAAATTTCACCAGATATCTTATGTGCCTAAAAGTGGCATTCAGTCAGTTAGTGCATTTCTAACTCATTAATGAATCAAATAATTTGTATAAGAATCAGAATAAGTATCTCTAGTAGCTATGAATTTATTATTACATGCAGTATTTGAGTTAGAGGCATTCTTAGCTGAAGGTTTCATTCCTAGAAACATCCAGAAAAAAGAAATATAGCTAATGAGCAAATAAAGGAATATCTTATGGAAACAGTTTGGTTAGAATGTTTCACATGTAGCCCTGCTGCTGTGGCTCAGTGGACTGAGTGCTGTCTTGCGAACCTAAGGGGTGCCAGTTTGATTCCCAGTTAGGGAACATGCCTACACTTTGGTCCAGGCCCCCAGTAGAGGGCACAAGAGAAGCAACCACACATTGATGTTTCTTTCCCTCTCTTTCTCCCTCCCTTCCCCTCTCTCTAAAAATAAATAAATAAAATACTTTTTAAGTTAAGAAAAAAATAATTTTTCATATGTAATTGCACACTACTTATATGCTTGTAACTCTCCATCAGGAAAAAATACAGAGTCACAATAGGAAGGTGTAGACATTTGCTAAGTTGGCTCCCTGAGAAACTGATCTAAGGCAGGAGCATTTATCAGTTTGATAGGAAGACAATACTCAGATCAACGCTGTGGGAGAACCCCAGGAAAGGAAAGAGCTCGGACTAAAACAATTTACCGAGCCCTAAGCAAAAGATGCAGTGGTAGTTTTGTGGAAGACAAGGGTCCTTATAAAAAATCCTGTTCCTTCATCACAAATAAAGATACTACATACAATATTGTGCCATATATTTTTTCTCAAAATTGAGATTCCAAGTGGGACTAGCCCACCTGAAAGCCAGGAAGTAGGTAAGCATATTCTCAGTTCTTGTCTCACTTATTCTGTAATCACTTTCAATCTCATCCAGACCTTTACATTGCCTGGTAAAGCATCTGTTCTTAGGCCTGTCCTCTTCTTTCTATCTCCTATGACATCACCTTTTATGAGTCTTTTTAATTTTTAATTCTCTAACTTTAATATAATTGTTTTTAATATTGAATTCGCCAAAAAGTTTGTTTATTTTCTCTAAGATGGTTCTAATAGTACTTAGTTTTCTTTAACTGTATCCAAAAAATTTTTGTTGGATTGTATTGTAACTGTTGTTATATCAGTGTGTATTAAAAAAGACTTATCAAAATTGGTGAATCTTTGTGTAGTCATTTTAATACATATATTTAATATGTAGTCATTTAATAATAAATGACTTTGTGTAGTCATTTTAATAAAATATTAACATTTTAATATTTAATAATAAGAAAATACACAACATTTTCAGTATTTTATGTTTATTTCAAGAAAGGTAAAATCACAACTGAAACACAAAAAAAGATTTGTGCAGTGTATAGAGAACGTGCTGTGACTGATCAAATGTGTCAAAAATGATTTGCGAAGTTTCATGCTGGATGATGCTCCACAGTCAGGTAGACCAGTTGAAGTTGATAGTGAGCAAATTGAGACATTAATTGAGAGCAATCAAAGTTATACCACGAATCAGATAGCCAACATACTCAAAATGTCCAAATCAATAAAGTTATTGGTGAAAATGAAAAATATGTCATTTATTTTATAGAAAAAAAAAACATGTGGACTTTTTGACTAACCCAATAAATTCACACTAATGGTAGAGCTAGAAGGAGAGACACCATACTGAATCTTAAGACAGAAAGAAGCTTCACTTTAATACAGTGGATATCTTGATCTTAATCATTAAAAATTAAAGTTATATTTGAAAAAGTCCATAAAAAACTCTGGGCTCAAGCTCACCAGATTTGACGGTGATTTCAAATCAAATATTTAAGAATTTATTCTACAAAGTTATATAAAAACAACTACCAACTTATCTCATATGTAGAGAAAATAGATTTATGTTTCAGTAGTGGGGAGATCTGAGGCCAATATTGAAAATCTGGAAGATTAGAAGGTTTCTGTCCAGGAAAGGTTACCAGGGAGACTGAAAATACTCAGGCTCAGGGCTGAGTAACTCACTGAGCAGAGTTTGTGAAAGGATTCTGATTTAGGAAGCAACTTGTCTTGGATGACAATTTAAGATTATATCCTCTATCTGTATATCGGTTACTTTTAAATATATTTAATTAGTAAAGCATATATGCTTTTGGAAAGTTACAAAAACAAGTGCTTAAAAATGCTTGCATCCATGTCTTTTGGCTTATGAAAATCCCATTTTTATTTGTCAATTAGATCTTCCTTGGATTTATACCATAATTTATATAATCACACAATAACTATTCACGGAAGATATAAAGATAGTACTCAGCAAACATGAGTGAGGTGGGAACTCTGCAGGCTTGTGACCAACAGAACGAGAGGCCTGGACCCAAGACAGCAAACTCAATAGGAAGCACGGAGGGAGGTTCATGCCCCCAAGGTGTGGCTGGAAATGAAACCATAACCAGCCACTTAGAATAGGGAGAAGTATATGAGTACCAGGGACCCAGATCCTAAGACTGTGAAGCCTTGGAAACATTTAAAAATATTATAAAAGCTGCAATTAACATGGATTTGACAGTATCGGTTCAATATTTTGAAATAAGGCTAACATATCTATGGGTCTGGGCATGGTATAAAAATCCAGTACCCATAAAGTCACCAAAAGTCTAGAACAAAAATGAATAAATAATAAACTTGTGACCTTTGATGCTGAATCAAAGGTTTGTATTCCCTGTGGCGTGTTGGGTATGTGGGGGTGGGGAGGCAATCACTTGGCTGTGCACAGGCTCTGCTGTAAACAGAGCCCTGCCAGTACTGATCATGACTTCTGGAAGTTTCTTATTTAAACATACCCTCAAATAAATCCTCCTTCTCCTGCAATGAACCTTGGACATTTTCTCTCTCTATGTTACAGCCAAAGCAAGTACTACAGTAAAAATCTATATGACGATTTTCAAACTGATAAGAAGAAAGGAACTTATTTCATTGTACAGGGTTTTCTAAGCACTTGCAATCTTTGAAGGAGAAATTTGGAAAAGCACCACTATTTATTGTTGGCACCTTGTTATCAAGATACTGAGTTCTGCTTCCTTCTCCCTCAACACCCTCTTTTATTGTCTCAGTCCATCAATTTATTATTAGTCTTTGACAGCTAAACTTTAATTTAACTTGAATAGCCATAGAAGATCTGGTTTATTTTTTACCTATACTAGCCTATTATTTACATACATGGAAGAGCAGATGCCTTCTTCATATCTAGCAATTTGAACTTTAAGGAAAGGCTCTGTCTGGGACCGATTATTCACAAAAGGTCCTTTACCTTTCATGTTTGCCAAAATGAAAGAAAGTGAACTTGAACATCAAATGTAAAAGGTACATTTAAGTAACTATCAAGTCATGTTAAAAATGTATAACTGTATGAAACATACACTTAAGAAGATGCCGGTCAGTCTCAAAAAGAGAAAATCCATGTGTATCAAAATCAGCTCTCAAAATTTAACCCTCATGTTGCCTCCAGGACAAATGCTGACGGATATACACCTGTCCAGAAACACTGCTTAAAAATGAAAGTAAATTAAATTAAAAAGGAAACACACACATTCACACACATGGACACATTTCTCTAAAGGTTAGCTTTCAACATAATTTCATTTTCAGGTGTATTCTCTCATGAGTTTTCTAAGAACATTTTAGAACATCTTCCCCCAGACATATTAATGTCCTGTTAATGAACTGACACAAGACTGTACTTATGTAAATTATGGAGTTGCTGAACCTAGAGTTAAAGTTTGGTACATTTCAAGGTTATGAAATCAATCATCCTGATATTAATAACTGCCACCTATATGCCCTTCACATTTGTGTTATTTCATAGTCCCTCCACCTTGATGAGTCTCACAGGTGACTTTGTAAGCCTGGACATTCTTAGACTCTATTAAACTATTTTTTCTATGCACTGGTTTCTAAGTTCAGAGTATTCTCTAAGGAAGTCATCTGTGGTTAAAAATTCCCAGCTATGCAGATCATTGCGGTCAGGGAAAACTGATGTTGGAGTGCGGAGAAAGAAGAGCTACTCCTAAATAGGTTATAGACTCTTAACATAAAGACAGCAGCAGCACAACTTACCAAAGAGGAGGCTAGAGACCAAGAATTTGAAGAGCAGAATCATATAAAAGGGCTTGAGGTTACAGACGTCTACCCCACCTACTCAACTACTCAACAAGTATTGTTTGAGCAACCCCAGCTGATAGGCTTGAGGCTTGAGGAAAATTGTGGCATGTGTTCTGCCTCTATCCTTGGCAAAATTCAAAAGGTAAAAATTAGTTTTACCTGAAGAGTCCTTTTGGAGAATTTAAGCTACTATTAATTAATGTGACATACAAAGCCAAGAAATCTTTTCACTGATCTGCATTAATCAAATCATAAATATAATTAACCAAAAAAAGACTACAGCCCTGACTGATGTGGCTCAGTGGATTGACTGCTGGCCTGTGAACCAAAGGGTCACAGGCTCAAATCCCAGTCAGGGCACATGCCTGGGGTGCGGGCCAGGTCCCCAGGAGGGGGTGTATGAGAGGCAACCACACATTGATGTTTTGCTCGCCTTCTTTCTCCCTCCCTTCCCCTCTCTAAAAATGACTAAATAAAATCTTTAAAAAATGAATATAAGATTATAAATCATATAAAGAAAATTATATACTATAAATTTTTATAAATATATTAGTTTATCTGACCAAAAGGGAGAGTTCATATGATTGTATATTTATTTTTCTCAAGTAGTATCTAGAACAATTTACCAGAGAGTCTCGATTAGCTGTATATCCTTCCATTTTCTTCTTTTTTTTTTAAGAATTTATTCTATAGTAAAATCTACCCCAGCCTGGGCCCTTCCATTTTCCTTATAGGACTTCAAACTAAGGAACCATTTAGAAATTTAATATGAAACTTACTAAATTGAGTATAACCCATTTTCATTTAAAAGTAAAGAAAGATGTTCATGACTAAAGAGCACACAGCTTCTATCCCAGGACTCTTCCAGGAGCAATGTGTTGTAACATGTTAGACATTCACCAAAGACCAAAAAAGGTCCACGGTCACGGACTTTCCAGGCCTTGCTGCCCTGATTTTTTCCTGGTGTAGAGTCACATCGACAAATCAAAAGTGACATTTAGGTGTGAAAGATGGAAGGCAAAGTAAGAACCAGCTGGCTGATAGTGTGCTGAGGAAGTCAACAAAGGTGATATTGTTTAATTACTAAACTGCTGGCTCTGACACCTTAACTGTTTTAAATCCTTATTCTGACATTTACTAGCTGCTTGACCTCAGGCAAATTATTTAACTATATGCCTGACTTTCGTAATCTGTGAAATGGGATTCATAAAGCCATCTATGCCCTGGACAGTGTGGCTTAGCTGGTTGGCATGTTATCCTGTGACCAAAGCGTTACGGGTTCAGTTCCAGTCAGGGCACATGGCTAGGCTGAGGGTTCTATCTCCTGTCTAGGAATGCTAGATCCTTGGTCTGGGTGCATACAGGAGGCAACCGACTGATGCCTCTCTACATCGATGTTTCTCTCTCTCCCTTCCTCTGTCTCTAAAACAATGAAAAAAATGTCCACTGGTAATGATATAAATAAGTAAATAAATTCAATTTTATCTTTTTGTTGTAAAGATCACATGATAAGTGCTTAAAACTTTGATACCTAGTTACATCTATATCAATGTTATCAATTATTACTTTACCATGTAATGTTATTAAACATAAAAACATATTCAAAGGTTCTGGGGATATCATTTTAATGTGCCTCCATAAAGTAACATAGGCTCATAATAAAGGCCCTCAGTATCAAGAGGATATTAAACAATGGTTAGTATCTTTTATTTTATATATTAGATGGACATATTGACAATTATTTTAGAAACTATTTTAGACATAGTTTCTGAAAAGAGAAGCACAAGCAAGAAATATTAGTTCATGAGATATAATGACGTCTTTTGTAAAAAAATAACATAAAGCATAGTGCATTACCTAATGTTGCTAGAATAAGCAGTGCTACATATGAAGATAGAAATGAGAGAGAAGTGGAACTATCATTACACTAAAATGAAAATTTACTGAAAACGTGCATATATTTGGACAGGATCTAACTAGGTAGCTTTAAGAAACACTGATCCTCAGTAAGGGGGAAGATACCTTGTGGACTCCATTCCTGATGTTTTCAACAACTTACATGAAACAATTAAACATTTATTTGGCACCAGCTGTGAACTAGCCTTGGTGTGGGGTTCTAGGGTTATCAAGATAAATAAAACATGTATTCTCTATTTAGGAACTGCCAAGCTGATAAGGATGAAAGACATACTAAATTATAGTAGAGCATAATAATTACAAAAAAGCAATTTATACTAAGTAGTTCTGTGACACACACATATGCCACAGAAAAGAGGGTAAATAATTCTTTTGAGGAAATAAGCAAACTTTGAAAAGAAGATTGAATAGTGTCTCCCGCAAATTCATGTCTATCTGGAACCTGTGAATATGGCCCTATCTGAAAGTAGGGTCTCTGCAGATGTAAGTTAAAATAATGTCATAATGGATTAGAGTAAGCTCTAAATCTAATCACTGGTTTCCCTAAAGAAAAAAACATAGAGACCCAGTGGCACAAATCCACAGAGAGAGGGGAATGCCACATGAAGACAGAGGCAGAGACTGGCACAATGCTGCCACTAGCCAAGGGACACAAGAAGCCACCAGAAACTGGGAAAAGCAAGGAACAATTCTCCACTAGAACCTCTGATAGGACTATGGCCCTGCCAATACCTTGATTTTGTACTTCTGGTCCCTGGAACTGTGAAATAAAATTTATCTTGTTTTAAGTAACCCAGTTTGTGTAATTTGTTAAGACATCCACAGGAAACTAATACATAAGGGCTTGACAGAGTAGAAAGAATCTGAGCTGTTTTCTGAAGACATTCTATGTAATTTTGTATTTTGAATGAGGTGATAAAGGCCATTGCAGGAAAGGAAGTAGGATGTGCAAAGCAGGGAGGTTAAAGCAACAAGGCCTTTTTGAGGAATGGCACTGGCGTGGCACAGGTCAAATTGAGAGTTCCAACATGTGGGAAGATAGTAAAGATATTTGCTCCACACTCAGCTCTTTACGACAAGCCAAGCTACACTGAGATTTGCTTTAAGTTGCAGATAAAACACCAATCTAGACTAAGATCTATCATCTGTAACACGTAATTGTGCATAAGACTTTCTGTTTACCCGTACTAACCATATTGTTGTGTTAAGCATGATTTTTGTTTTTGTTTTGTTTTTAGGTAGAATTCCCTCTGGGTGTCCAATATCTCGGATCCTCAATCAGCTCTTGAATGATTTTAGGGACTCTTTCAAGATATGCTCCAGTTTACCGCCTTCCCAACTGGATTGTGAGCTAGTACATCCATATTCACATGTGTAATTAAGAGACTGGTATGTCACATATTCTTGTCCTACCTAGGGACTAGAACTCATGCCACCTAGGTCAAGTTCATCCTAGAGGAGTATTAGGCAGGTAAAAAAGGGAGCTGTATGGGATAAGGAAATATATGATAGGCCCTTATATTTCGAGACATCAAAACAATCATTATCATACAGGAACTGGTTTAAACAAAGCTAAATAACATTGAGTTCTGTAATCTAGCAAACCACACTCTTTGGAGAGAACAGGATTCCTCTAGGGGCTGCAGGAACAGAAGCTGTGAATGTCAGCGCCATCCTCCCACTTGCAGTTCTCTTTATGTGCTCTTTTGCCTTCTTAGATAAGATTTCATGGAAAGAAAAATAAACCTCACGGGACCTTAAAAGTGAGAAAATGAATAATGGTGAGATTTTAACATTTGGATTATATAAACTATAGAGAGCCCTCTCAATTTATACTCTGGGAAAATTTGGAGGTTCTCTAGTTTATAGAATGAGAAAGGACTCCATCCTGAAGAATTTTGTAACCCCATGTGGGGGCAGGTTCTGAGCCATCGTCTCAGAGGGGTCTTCCATGACGTGCGGTTGGCAGAAGCGTTCATGTAAGTCACTGCAAGGAGTTCCGGTAAGCTCATTGCCCACCACGTTAATTTTACAATTTCACGTTCAAGACAATCTGACAAATTTTCCAAAGAGGAAGAATAAATAAACACCAGCTAAGGCTTTAAAGCTTACATCATATATTCCTCCTCAAAGCTTCTCCTGGGGTGTTTTTTGTTTGTTTGTTTGTTTTCACTTCTCTGAAAGCTTGATGAAATTTGGCAAACATATCCCTTCTTCTGGTACATATATTTTAAAAAGTAAAAGTGAAAAAGAGATACAGGGTATTTGAAAGCACAAGCAATTAACAGAATTACTTTTTTCTCTCCAAGAAAAATATAAAGAGTTTCTTCTGCGAATGAAGCTATAGGCAGCCGGTAATTATCCTAGTGCCAGCAAGAGCCAAAAGATAATTGGCCTATTGATATTCAAAAAATGAAAACAAGTTGAAGGATGCCTTGTCAAATGTTCCACAGGTTTGGTTTTTTTGTTGTTTGTTTGTTTTTTACTATTTGCATACTTGTTATCAATAAATTTTCTCTCTTTTTTGAGAGATGACACTTAAGAGGGAATGATTTATGAAAAAATCATTTGATGGCCAATTACATCTGTCTTTTTAATCATCTAGGCTACCCACAGTAATTCTAATAATTATTAAGCTTCAAATTTTGCTCATAACAATTAGTTCACTATCATCACAGGCGAATGAAATATAAGTTCATTCTTTCCACAAATAGCCTTACTATCTGAGCCTGTGCTTTTTACTTCCTCATGTATTTGGAAATAACAAAATTTTAGGTGTCAATGGAGGGTTGAGGTGGAATAAAAAGCCAGAAGAGCCATAACAAAGAATTCAAGTTAATCAGGAAAAAATAAATACTAATTTCAAATATCCTGTTGCTTCTTTATATTGCTGAGTATAGAGGACCAGGGAGACAGACCTTTACAAGCCATCTCATGCAGACAGCGCTATACTCTCCCTCCATCTTTTCCATGCCTTCTTTGAAGTGATTGCCTGCAGCAGAAATTGGCTAGAAGTGCATCG
>PVJI01012489.1:24588-51572 GCA_004026765.1 Micronycteris hirsuta | reverse complement strand
ACCCTTGGTTCTGTCCATGTGTCCTCTATAGTGGTTCCTGTAAACCCTTCTCCCCATTGGCCCCTCCCCCCTCCCCCCTGGCTATTGTTAGATTGTTCTTAATTTCAATGTCTCTGGTTAAGTTTTGCTTGCTTTTTGCTTTTGTTGATTATGTTCCAGTTAAAGGTGAGATCATATGGTATTTGTCCCTTACCGCCTGGCTTATTTCGCTTAGCATAATGCTCTCCAGTTTCATTCATGCTGTTGCAAAGTGTATGAGCTCCTTCTTTCTCTCTGCTGTGTAGAATTCCATTGTGTAAATGTACCAGTTTCTTGATCCACTCATTTGCTGATGGGCACTTAGGTTGCTTCCAGCACTTGGCTATTGTAAATTGTGCTGCTATGAACATTGGAGTGCATAGGTTCTTTTGGATTGCTGTTTCAGGGTTCTTAGGATATAATTCTAGCGGTGGAGTTGCTGGGTCAAAAGGCAGTTCCATTTTTAGTTTTCTGAGGAAATTCCATACTGTTTTCCATAGTGGCTTCACCAGTCTGCAATCCCACCAAAAGTGCACTAAGGCTCCCTTTTCTCCACATCCTTTCCAATACTTATTGTTGATTTGTTTATGATGACCATTCTCACAGGCTTGAGGTGATATCTCATTGTGGTTTTTATTTGCATCTCTCTGATGGCTAGTGATGCTGAGCATCTTTTCATATGTCTCTGGGCCCTCTCTATGTCCTC
Organism: Micronycteris hirsuta; assembly: GCA_004026765.1. NCBI lineage: Eukaryota > Metazoa > Chordata > Mammalia > Chiroptera > Phyllostomidae > Micronycteris > Micronycteris hirsuta. The sequence goes on along the minus strand of PVJI01012489.1, from coordinate 50,848 downwards.
CTTGGAGAAGTGTCTGTTCAAAAATTGTATCCTGCTGTTTTGCCAAATTCACTTACTAGATCAAGTAGTTTTTTGGTGGAGTCTACAGGATTTTCTATGTATACTATCATGCCATCTGTAAACAATGACAGTTTTGCTTCCTCCTTTCTAATTTGGATGCCTTTTATTTCTTTTTCTTGTCTGACTGCTGTGGCTAGGACTTCCAATACTATGTTGAATAGGAGTGGTGAAAGTGGACTTCCTTGTCTTGTTCCTGATCTCAGTGGGAAAGTCCTAGGTTTTTGCCCATTCAGTATGATGTTGGCTGTAAGTCTCTCATATATGGCCTTTATTATGTTGAGGACTGCTCCCTTTATTCCCACTTTGCTGAGTGTTTTTATCCTAAATGGATGTTGTACCTTATCAAATACTTTTTCTACATCTATTGATATGATCATGTGATTTTTGTCTTGCATTTTATTTATCTGATGTATTATGTTTATTGATTTGCTCATATTATACCATCATTGCATCCTGGGGGATGAATCCCACTTGATCATGGTGTATGATCTTTTTAATGTATTGCCGGATGTGGTTTGCCAATATTTTGTTGAAGATTTTAGCATCTATGTTCATCAGCGATATTGGCCTGAAGTTTTCTTTCTTTGTTGTGTCTTTATCTGGTTTTGGTATTAGGATGATGCCGGCTTCATGAAAAGAGTTTGGGAACCTTCCATCTTCTTGAATTTTTTTGGAATAATCTGTGAAGGGTAGGGGTTAGCTCTTCCTTAAATGTTTTGTGGAATTCTCCTGTGAAACCATCTGGTCCATGGCTTTTGTGTGTTGGAAGCTTTTTGATTACTGCTTCAATTTCATCAGCTGTTATTGGTCTATTCAGGCTTTCTGCTTCTTCCTTGAGTATTGGAAGATTATATTTTTCTAGAAATTTGTCAATTTCACCTAGGTTTTCAAATTTCTTGGCATATAGTTCTTTGGAGTAATTTCTTACAATCCTTTGTATTTCTGTGGTATTGGTTGTAATCACTTCTCTTTCATTTCTGAATTTGTTTACTTGGGTCCTCTCTCTTTTTTTCTTGATGAGTGTGCTTAAGAGTTGTCAATTTTGTTTATTTTTTCAAAGAACCAGCTCCTGGATTTATTGATCCTTAGAATTGTGTTTTAGTCTCTATATTGTCTAATTCTGCTCTGATCTTGGTTATTTCCTTCCTTCTACTTGCTCTGGGCTGTCTTTGTTGTTGTTTCTCAAGTTCTTGTAGATGTAGGGTTAGGATTCTTATTTGAAATGCTTCTATCTTTTATCAGTAGGCCTGTATTGCTAGAAATTCCCTCTCAGGACTGCCTTCACCGTGTCCCACAAGTTTTGGATTGTTTTGAGTTCATTTTCATTTAAACTTTTTGATTTCTTCTTTAATCTCATTCTTGACCCATTCATTGTTTAATAGCATGCTACTCAATCTCCATGATTTTGAGTGTTTTGGGTTTTTTTCCTTGGGGTTGGTTTCTAGTTTCAGTCCCTTGTGGTCAGAGAAAATACTTGATATGATTTCAATTTTCTTAAATTTGTTGAGGCTTGTTTTGTGTTCTATCATGTGGTCTATCTTTGAATATGTTCCATGTGCATTTGAAAAGAATGTGTATTTTGCTTCACATTCGTTTTGGGATGAAAGGCCCTATAGATATTAAGTCCATTTCATCTAGGATATTGTTCAATGCCACAATATCTTTGTTGATATTTTGTTTGGAAGATCTATCCATTTTTGACAGTGGTGTGTTGAAATCCCCTACTATAATCATGTTGCTGTCAATATCTTTCTCAAAGTCCTCCAAGATTTTCTTTATATATTTGGGTGCTCCTATGTTGGGGGCATATATATTTACAATGTTTATGTCTTCTTGATGGATTTTTCCCCTAAGTATTATGAAGTGATCTTCTGGGTCTCTTTTTATGGCTCTTTTTTTTTGAAGTCTATTTTGTCTGATATGAGTATTGCTACCCCAGCTTTTTTTTTTTTTTCCTGTCTGTTTGTTTGGAATATTTGTTTCTAGCCCTTCACTTTCAGTCTGTGTAGGTCTTTTGTTCTGAAGTGGGTCACTTGTAAGCAGCATATATGTGGGTCATGATTTCTTATCCATTCAGCTATTCTATGCCTTTTGATTGGAGCATTTAATCCATTTACATTTAAGGTTATTATTGATAGGTACTTATTCATTGCCATTTTTTCATACCTGTGTTCCTCTTTCTCTCACTGTTTTTCTTCCGGTTCTTAAAGCAGACCCTTTAGCATCTCTTGCAGAGCTGGTTGGGAGGAGGTACATTTTTTGAGGCTTCTTTTGTCCAGGAAGCTCCTTATTTGGACTTCCATTTTAATTGAGAGCCTTGCTGGGTAGAGTTGTCTCAGTTGCAGGCCCTTGGTTTTCATTACTTGGAATATTTCTTGCTGTTCCCTTCTGGATTGTAGCATTTCCATTGAGAAGTCCGCTGCTAGTCTTATTGGAGCTCCCTTGTACGTTGCTTCCTGTTTTTCCCTTGTTGTCTTTAAGATTTTCTCTTTGTCTGGGAATTTTGCCATTTTAAGTATGATGTGTCTTGAAGTGGGCCTCTTTGGGTTCCCCTTGATTGAGACTCTCTGTGTTCCTGGATTTGTGTGATTTTTTTCTCTCATTAAATTAGGGAAGTTTTCCATCATTACTTTTTCAAACAGGTTTTCTATCCCTTGCTCTTCTTCTTCTCCTTCTGGAATCCCTATTATACGGATATTATTATGTTTCATGTTGTCCTGCATTTCCCCTAATCCCTCTTGATTCCTTCTGAGTCTCTTTTCTTTTTCTTGCTCTTTCTGGGTGATTTTTTCTACCTTGTCCTCCAGCTCACTAATCCAATACTCTGCTTCATCGAGCCTGCTTTTGATTCCTTCTACCATGTTCTTCAATTCAGAAATTGTATTCTTCATTTCCTCTTGGCCCGTTTTGATAGTTTCTATTTCCTTTTTCATGTGATATAGTTTGCAGCGAGTTCATTGTAGTTTCCCTGTAGTTTTTGGTAATTCTCTGTGAGCTCATTGAACTTCCTGATAACCACTGCTTTGAACTCAATATCTGATAGTTGACTTGCCTCTATTTCATTTAGCATTCTTTCTGAGGCTTCCCCCTTTCATTTGGGAATTGTTTCTTTGTCTTCTCATTGTTTGTGAGATGCTTCTTGTTAGCCTCTGCTTCTTAAATTGATCTGTTCTGATTCCCTGGGCTTATGGTGTGAACGTCTATGGTAGAAGACCTGTGAGATTCAGTGGTGCAGTCCCCTGAGTCTCCTGAGTCTCCTGAGCTTGTTGCTCTTGGGCTGTCATTTATGTTGACTCTCTGTATGCCTTTGGGTTTTTAATTGTTGATGGGTCTTTTCTGGTGGGTCCTTCCCTTCAGCTGGTTAACTGAGGGTCACTTCATCCACCACATCTTGTATTCTATTGTGCAGGTGTGGACAGGTTGTGTTGAAGCTGGTTCTTCTGTCTGTATGGGGCTTTGAGGTTCCTCTTTCACTATTGTTCAGTTGTTTGTTCTGGGTAATTTCTCCACCATTTACTTTTATTTCAAGATTGGTCTTGGGTGTAGGTTAGTGTGGCTTCCACTCCCTCCTTCTCTTTCTTCTGTTAATATCTGTTGGTGATTCCTTTGTTGGTGGATTTCCTCTTCCAGCAGGTATACTGGTGTTCATAGCTCCCACCTACTCTTTTTTGTGATCAGTTGGAGAATGAAAGCAAAATGGTTTAAGACAGTGGGAGCGTATTCTATGCTATTTAAAGTACTAACCCATAGGGAAGAGATAGGAGATCCTTTGGATATGTATAGTGTTGACCATGATATTTCACCCAACTAGCCACTTTTAAGAAAAGGTGGAGAAAAGATAAGACTCTTGTTAGGGGTGGGGGAAGATTGTGAATTGAATCTAGAAAGCAGTGAGCTTATGGGAGGTCAGATTATGAGGTAAAGTAAGAGTAAAGGATAGAAAATAGGTGTAGTGTGTGAGAGAATAGAGTTAACCACAATAATAATAAAGTTCTGGAAATAGTGAAGTGAGCTAAGATCTGGGAGTGGAGCTGTATAGTATTTACAATTGTATGGAACAGCAATTATTTATAATAGTAATGGAGCAACAATCATATGACAGAATCTATGTTATCTGAATAACAAGAATAGGTAGTGCAGGACCTAGAGTAGTGTGCTATTGGAACACAAGTGAAGTGAAAGACAGAAAATTAAAAATACACTATGAAAGGGAGAACAAGGAAAACCAGTCAAACAATACAATTTAACAAATCAAGCAAAGAAAGCCAAACAGAAAGAAGAGAAATAGAAAAATACTAATAAAATAAAAGATGTAAAAATAATGAAAAAATAATAATAATACAAATATACAATAACATGCAAGGGGGAAGTGGAGTCTGCTCCCACCTATCTTGCTGCCATCTTCTCACCCTGAAAAAAATCACTTTTGACATTTTAATTATGATATGTCTTGGAGTGGGCCTCTTTGCATCCATCTCGTTTGGGACTCTGTGCTTCCAGGACTTGCATGTCTATTTCTTTCACCAAATTAGGGAAGGTTTTTTTTTTCATTATTTTTTTCAAATAGATTTCTAATTCCTTGATTTTTCTCTTTTCCTTTTGACACCTCTATAATGAAAATCTTGGTATGCTTGAAGTTGTCCCAGAGGCTACTTATACCATCCTCATTTTTTTTTTTTGAGTCTGTTTTCTTCTTGTTTTTCTGATTGGTCATTTTTGGCTTCTTTATGTTCCAAATCACTGATTTGATTCTTAGCTTCATCCACTCTACTGTTGACCCCTTGTAAATTGTTCTGTATTTCAGTTAGTGTGTCCTTCATTTCTGACTGGATGTGCTTTATGCTGTTGAGGTCTTCTCTAAGTTCCTTGAGCATCCTGATAACCAATGTTTTGAGCTCTGCATCTGATAGATTGCTTATCTCTATTTTATTTTATTTTTCTGGGGTTTTGAACTGTTTTTTTACTTAGGCCATATTTCTTTGTCTCTTCATTTTGAAACCTCCCTGTGTTTGTTTCTATGCATTAGGTAGAGCTGCTATGACTCTTGTCTTGGTATCATGGCCTAATATAGTAGATGTCCTGTAGGGTCCAGTGGCATAGCCACCCCTATTACCCAAGCTGGGTACTCAAGGTATGCCTTTTGTGTGGCCTGAACATACCTTCCTCTTGTACGTGAGCCTTGGTTGCTGTTGGCAGGTCAATGGGAGGGATTTATCCACTTTGTGCACAGGTCCTGGGGTTTCCCAGGTCATGCAGGCCCAGTTCAGTCCCCACCTGTGTTTTGCCCAGGGCCACCCTGCTTGGTGCTATAAAGCAACCTGAAATGGCTGCTACTCATTCTGGGCTTGGAGATTCCAAGGAAAAGCCAGGCTGTAAATCTAGGTTGGCTGCTGCTAGTGCCAGGCCTGGGGCCATTTAGCAAGAGGTGGTGACTCATGGGTGCCAGCTGTTGTTTATTTAAAAGGATTTGGGAAGTTGTGGAAAATGAGCCAAGACCAGCCATTCATATGAAAAAGCTACTGTTAACTGCTGTAAATTGGGTGGGATGAAGCCTCAGGGGATAACCAGGGTGGAGCAAACAGTGTTAGCCAGCTTGACAGAGTCTCAGATATGGCACCTGCCTGCTGGGTCTGTGGCTTTGCTCACTTTTCTGCCTGGGAGAAAGCCATCCCCAGCTTTCACCTCAATACCAGACATTTCAGTTGCTCCCTGTATGACACTGGTGCATTCAAGCTGCTACCTCAGTGCTTAAGCTCAGAGGAAGTAAGTCTGAGTAAGTTCGTGTGTGGGTTCTTTAAGAGGAATTGCTTGCGACTCCAGAATTTTATTCCACCGACTCAGTCCCTGCTGATTTTTGCAACAAGAAGTTATGGGGATTTACGTACCTGGCATGAGAAAACTTGGATTCTGGTGTGGAGATGGTATTCCCCACTTCCAAGATATGACTCCCAATTGTTTATCTACCATAGGTATATGTGGGACCAACCTGTTCCACATCTCCACCCCTCCTACCAGTCTGGATGGATGTGGTTTCTTTAATCCCGTAGTTGTCAGACTTCCATTCAAATCAGTTTCTGCCAGTTCTGAGTGATGATTGTCCTATATTTTAGTTGTAATTTTGATGTGGTTGTGTGAAGAGGTGAACCATGTTTACCTATGCTGCCTTCTTTGCCAGAAGTCTTGATGAATGTTCCAATTTCCTCTCTGTTGATCAGTCTATTTATATTTTCAAGTTCTTCATGATTCAGTTTAGGAAGTTTATATATTTCTAGGAACTTATCCATTTCTTCTAGGTTATTGAATTTGGTGACATATAGTCTTTTATAGTATTTTTCTATGATCCTTTGTATTTTTGTGATGTATGTAAGAAGTCTTTATGAAAAGTACAAGATATTATTGAGAGTGATTGAAGAAGACACTAAGAAATAAAAATATATTCCATGTTCATGGGTAGGAAGAATCAACATTTAAAATGGCTATACTATCCAGAGCAATAAACAGATTTAATGCAATCCCTGTGAAAATCTCATTGGATATTTTACATAGATGGTATTAATTTGGAATGAATTATCCTTTTCATAATATTCAGTGTTTAATTTATAAACATAGTAGTTCATATATTATGGTATTTATTAACATATTTAAGTAAAATTTTATAATTTAATACATATATACAAAGACATGAATTTGATATACAATTTGATTAGTTTCCATAATCTAAACACATCCTGAATTACCCTTGTGCTCCCTTTTAGACACTCATCCATTCCCTCTGTCAGAATAACATTCTAACTCCTAACAGCATGGATTTTATGGTGTGCCTATATTTTCTGTATGCCTTCTTTGTATAAATGGGATAAAAAAATCATGTTGCATATTCTCTGAGAATGGCCTTGTTTGCTTAAAATCATGTTTGTAAAACGTGGCCATATTGCTGGGTTATAAATTGTTCAGTCCTGTTGCTTTAGATTATTTTATTGTATGAATGTGATAGAATTTATTTATTTCTCCATTCTACTGTTATGGACATTTTTAAAGTTACCTATTTGAGTGTTAAGAATATTCTAGTACTTTTTTTTGTAAACATATGTATATATTTCTGATGGCAATATATCTAAGAATGACATATTAGTAGATACTGCCTAAAGTTTTCGATGTGGTTTCATCATTTTATGTTGTCCTTTGCAGTATATGAGTGTAGCACCACTTGGGTTGTTTTATATCCTCACTAGCATTCTGTGTTCTCCATATGTTTTTAAATTTTAGCTATTTTGGTGATTTTGTTATTCTATTTTATTGTATAATTTTGTTTTCCCTGATGATTAATTAATCATTTGAAGTCATAATAACTTCATATATGTAATTTTTAATTTTTCCCATAAATGCTATTTTTTACTGCCTAACTGATCTCCATATTCTCACCTTACTTCTTTTCAAATCGATGTTTCCACTACTACCAAAGTGATATTGATCTCACCTATGAGTGGAACCTAAACAACAAAACAAACAAATGAGCAAAATATAACCAGAGACATGGAAATAAACAGACAACAACCAGAAGGGAAGGAGGAGGGAGATAATGGGTAAAAAGGGGGAAGAGTCATCAAGAAATATGTATAGAGGATCCCTGGACAAAGACAATGGCGGGGGAGTGGAGGGTTGAATATGGGAGATGGAGGTCGGTAGGGTGAGAGAGAGCCATTGGGGGAAAACGGGAACAATTATAATTGAACTATAATAAAAAAAACCCACATAAAATAAAATAAAATAACAATTAAAATAAAATAAAATAAAATTAAATTAAATTAAATACAGATATGGCCTAGGCCCTTCTTCGATATTCCTAATTTGTCCTCAAGATAAAATTCTATTTATTTGACTTGGAATTTCAGGATGTTAATGATTTAGCATTTCTTCATCTCTTGCCTTTTCACATCTGTAATTAGTGCATATTCAAAACTCATCTGATATGGACAAGAAATATGAAACCAGCAAATTATAATTTATTTTCTTAGTCATAGAGTTAACACTTTTAGGATAGATTTTTTATGGAACATGTGAGTTCCATTGTGCATATTCCATGGCAGTTTGGCTCCGTAAGTTGATTTCTCTAATTCTTCCACTCCTACCCCAGCAGAACTTTTCGTGAATGACCTTTATGTGGAGCTCAATCTTATTAGACCATTTTGTTGATTCTGTGGTGCCTAATTTCTATCTTTTCAACCTCCTTTTGTAGCTCTATTAGAATTATGACCTATCCCAGGTTGATCTCCACACAAGGAAGCAGCTCCTTGTGATCTGATGGGCACTGAATCTAGGATCTGACACTCATGGATCCAAACTCTTGTATATCAGAGAATACACCTTGGATTTATTGCTTCTTCCACTAAGTATATTTAGTAATGGTTGCAGAGAACAAGAGCATCTGAACAACAGTGAGAGATTCAAAGAGATCCAGACATGAAGGAACATTATTACTATTATTTTTTTTAAATCATTGACAGAGAACAAATATCTGAAGACTAAGAACTAGAAATATTCCTTTTGTTCAATGGATGTTCACTGATGCACATTAATATATTCTTTTTCTTTTACAGTCACTGAATTTCCTCATCTCCTTCCCTGACTTATAATGGAATTTACAACCTGCTCTTCCTCCACATATTTTGTTGCCATCCTTCTAATGCAGATGCCAGTACCAATTTCAGGTATAAATAATTTCTAATATCTCTATCAAAGAGGCTGCTAGCTCTGTGAGCAAAGCAGAGAAGAGTGAAACCTTCACAATATACAGAGAAAAGTATTGGGGAGAAATTATTAAAAAATAGAAGAAATATATTTTTTAAATAGAAGTTACTTTGAGGCTAGCAAGGCAAACCTGAACCAATTACTCACTATAATCCTAGTTCAATCAGGAGAAAAATATAATTATCTATGACAGTTGTTATTATTGTAGGCATTCAGAGGAAGGAAGAACTATTGGGGACTGAAATTGTGTGGAAAGGCATATAGGAGGAGGCGAAACTTGAGTATAACTTTGAAAGATAAGGTGGAATTTATTTTTTATATAGTAAAGAGAAGGATTTTTTGAGAGCAATGGAAACAGCAAATGTAGAGAATTGTGGAAGACTATCCTGAAGGGTTAGGAAGTGTTAGGAAGCAATGTTTCTAAAAAAGAGTGATTACAAGGGGAAGTGCTTTATACCCTTAATTGTGTGCATAGTTTGGGCAGTTTCTATGTGAGAGCTGAGCTTTAGAACAACCTGAAGCCACACAAACATGATTCTCTTACAAACAGAAAGATAAATAATGTGTAATTTAAGATCACAAGTTATATTCAGACTACTTTTGATTTGAAAGTCTACATGTGGTTCACCAGAAAAAAATCAAAATTCTTTTAGTTTTCAAATCTGTAAGATATAAATCATAATAATAGCTAGTTCATATATTTTTATGGAGGCCTAATGACAAAATATATTTATTAAAAGATAATACTTGTTTAAAAATATAATGTGTGTCTTAAAGAGATGATATATATCTGGTGAGCTGTGTCCCATAAGTTTTGGATTGTTGTGTGTTCATTTTCATTTGTTTCCAGAAATTTTTCCTTGATCTCATTATTAACCCATTCATTGTTTGATAGCATGCTATTCAATATCCATGAATTTAACTGTTTTTGAGTATTTTTCTTGAGGTTGGTTTCTAGTTTCAAGCCTTTGTGGTCCAAGAAAATGTTTGACAAGATTTCAATTTTCTTGAATTTTGAGGCTTGTTTTGTGTCCTATTATGTGGTCTATCTTTAAAAATGCTCCATAATCATTTGAAAAGGATGTGTATATTTCTTCTTTGTGTTAAAGGTTCTATGTATATCAGTTAAGTCCATTTGATCTAATGTATCATTCAGTTCCACAATATCCTTGTTGATATTTTGTTTGGAAGAAATATCCATTGTTGACAGTGGGGTGTTAAAATGCCCCACTATAAAAGTGTTGCTGTCCATATCTTTCTTGAAGTCCTCCAAGATTTTTCTTATATATTTTGGTGCTCCTATGTTGGGTGCCTATATGTTTACAATATTTATGTCTTCTGGATGGATTCTTCCCTTAAGTATTATGAAGTGTCCTTCTGTGTCTCTTTTTATGGTCTTTGTATTGATGTCTATTTTGTCTGATATAAGTATTGCTACCCCAGCTTTTTTTGCCCCCTACATTTGCTTGGTATATTTTTTTCTAACTCTTCACTTTCAGTCTGTGTAGATCTTTTGTAATAAGTTGGGTCTCTTGTAAGCACCATATATACGGGTCACATTTTCTTATCCTTTCAGCTATCCTATGTCTTTTGATTGGAACATTTAATCCATTACATTTAAAGTTATTATTATTTTTTTTAAAGCCACAGCTTTTAGTAGTTAAATTTAGCTGCTTTTTTTAAAAGATTTTATTTATTTATTTTTTAGACAGAGAAGAAGGGAGGGAGAAAGAGAGGGAAGAACAGCAATGTATGGTTGCCTCTCACATGGCCCTCACTGGGGATCTGGCCTGCAACCCAGGCATGTGCCCTGACCGGGAATCGAACCAGGATCGTCTGGTTCCCAGCCCGTGCTCAATCCACTGAGCTACACCAGCCAGGGCCATTTAAAGTTATTATTGATAGGTACTTATTCATTGCCATTTTACCCCCTTTGTACCTCTGTTTCTCTCTCTTTCACTCTTTTTCTTCACCTTCATAAAGCAGTCCCTTTAGCTGCTAAAGGGGTATCAAACTCATTTTCACCAGGGGCCACATCAGCCTTGAGGTTGCCTTCAAAGGGCCGAATATAATTTTAGGACTGTACAAATGTAACTACTCCTTAACGGTTAAGCAAGAGCTCAGTGCTGCCACTGGGTAGAAACAAGATTCCAGGCCATATAAAACAAGGTGGAGGGCTAGATTCAGCCCACGGGCCTTGTGTTTGTCACCTGTGCTTTAGCACATCTTGCAATGCTTATTTAGTGGAGGTGTATTCTTTCAGCCTTCTTTTGTCCTGGAAACTCCTTATTTCACCTTCTTTTTTAATTGAGAGCCTTGCTGTGTAGAGTAGACTTGGTTGCAGGTCTTTGCTTTTCATTACTTGGAATATTTCTTGCCATTCCCTTCTGGCTTGTAGTGTTTCTGTTGAGAAGTCAGCTGCCAGCCTGATCAGGGCTCACTTGTATGTTACTTCTGGTTTCTCCCTTGCTTCCTTTAAGATTCTCTCTTTGTCTTGAAACATTGCCATTTTAATTATGATGTGTCTTGAAGTGGGCCTCTTTGTGTTCTTCTTGATTGGGACCCTCTGTGCTTCCTGGACTTATGTCACTTTTTCTCTTATCAATTTAAGGAACTTTTTCTATCACTAGTTTTACAAACAAGTTTTCTATCCCTTGCTCCTCTTCTTCTCCTTCTGATATCCATATTATATGGATACTATTACATTTCATGTTGTCCAGCAGTTCCCTTAACCCCCTTTAGTTTGTTTTGAGTCTTTTCTCCTTTTTTGTTCTTTCTGGGAGGTTTTTTTTTTCTACCTTGTCCTCCAGTTCACTGATTTGATCCTCTGCTTCATCTAGCCTGCTTTTGATTCCTCCTACTGTGTTCTTTAATTCAGAAACTGTATTCTTCATTTACTCTTGGCTCTTGTCGATAGTTTTTATGTCTGTTTCATGCTGATATTATTTGCAGTATGTTCTTCATGGCTTCCCTGTAGTTTTTGTTAATTCTCACTGAGCTCTTTGAGCTTCCTTATAACCATTGTTTTGAACTCAGTATCTGATAGTTTACTTCTCCCTATTTCATTTATCACTCTTTCTGAGGACTCCTCCTTTCCTTTTGATTGGGGGTTGTTTCTTTGTATTTCCATTATTTGTAAAACCTCTTGTTTTCTTCTGCTTCTTAAATTGATATGTTTTGACTCCCTGAGTTTGTGGTGTGAATGTGTATGGTAAGAGACCTGTGAGATGCAGTGGTGCAGTCTCCTTGATCTCCTGAACCTGATGCTCTTGGGATGCCATTTATGCCATTTATGTTGGCTCTCTGGATGTAATTGAGTTTGATTGTTGTTGGGTCATTCTTTGGTGGGACCTTCCCTCTAGGTGGTTGACTGAGGGTCACTCCACCCACTACACCTTGTGTGCTGTTGTGCAGGTGCTGCCAGAACAAAATCACAAAGTCCAGGAAACAAACCCATACCTGCAAAAATAACTCTCCACTGCAATCCCACTATCACCAGCAAATGAACCACTATTAATAAGGGTATAGAGAGATTAAGACTATTATAAGAAAGGAGTGTGCATATGAGGTTACCTACTGAAAGAAAAATGACTTTGAGAGAGTAGAGGGGAGAAGCACTAAAAATAGTTGGGAATCAGAGCAATGTGAAGAGAGAAAGTAAAATTTACATCATGAATAAAAAAGAGAATAAAGAAGGTGGAATGGTTTATGAGAAGGGAAGTGTATAGTACTAGGTTTAAACAGAAATTAAAATAAAGTAAAAGAGAGAAAGAAAAAAAGAAAAAAGTAAATAAATGATAAAAATATAGGAGCCAAATCTGAGACAAAGTTCCACCATAGCACTATCAACAAATGAGGTAAAATTGATATAGGTGAGATAGGAATAAGAGGAAAAAAAGAAAGAAAGAAAAGCTTAATAGATGTCTATATGACTGGGAAGCGATTTTGAAATGACAGAGGGAGAAGGAATACTAAGAGTGAGGAACAAAAACAAGACTAACATAGGGAAAAATTAACATTTCAGATGAAAAGAAAAAGAAAAAAGAAAAAAGGAGAATAAAGAAAAATAAAAGGGCAGGGTGAAAGAGTAAAAGAAGAAAGAATAAAAGAAAAAATAGGCTAAGAGAGGGTAAAATTAAAAATTTGAGGTGAAAAAAGAGTAGTAGAGGGACTGATAAAATTTGAGATTTGGGATACAAAACTAGTGAAGATCTAGAGATAAAATAGAAAAAATGCAACTACTACCCTATTCAAAACCAACTAGTAAAGATTGCTAAAGGTGGAGAGAGACACAAGTATTTCAAGAATGGGGAAAAGGATATAAGACGATCATAGACAAGAAAATTGGTTTTGTAAGGCTATATGGGAGAAATAATAATAATGCAGAATGGAAACAAGTTGTAGCAAGAGAGAAACAAAATTTAAAACAAAAATAATGAGAGGAAAGAAGAAGGTAAAATGGGGTAAGAGAAAGGAGGGGCAGAATATGTGAATTAAAATAAACTACAGTATAAAATCTAGTGACTTAATATACACAAACTTGAAGGACTAGAAATGAATGTTAAAATGCTATGCAGGAAAGAAATATCATAAATTATGGAGAAGACCACGGTAAATTTTGTCTTGGTAGCCTCTAGTATTTACCACTGCTTTTTCTTTCTGGATCTGCCTCTGGTGATGTCAGATGTTGACCCCACCTGAACCTAGGCAGCCTGTAGGAGTCTCTTTCAGTTCTTTCCCAAAAGCCTCTTGCTTGCAGCCTGTGAAGGCCTGGAGGGTTCACTCTGGATTTGAGCAGATGGATGAAAAATCGCAGAGCTGTGGGGATGCTTGAAATACCTTTATTCAAGGGTGGGCAATGCACACATGCTTCAAGCTGCATGTCCATAGTGGGAAGCCCCTACCCCCTTACATACTAAATAGAGGCAAAGCCAGCAGGAAACCAGAATATCATATAACATAGCATGATTCTGCACATGTGAGCCCACTCAGTGTTATGGGAACTGTTTATCCAACCCAGTCTCCAGGCTATGAGAACACAACTTATCAGGCCCATTCTCAAGATTATGGGAAACTATTTCCTTTAGTTGCCCAGTCATCTGGGTGAGGAAGTCAGACTGTCTCCATTTACTCTACAGCCTCCATCTCCAGTCTCTCTTCACGCTTCTCTAGTCCACTCTGCCCCACCTTTGCCACGGCTCTAACTGTTTGTGGGTAACTCCTTCAATTGTTAATCTAGTCACTCTACACTCAGCAGTCATGCTTAAGCACCACAGGGCCATGACAGAGTCTCTCCTGGGGTTGGGGCTATTGTTTCCCTGCAGGCTGCTGTCACTCAGGGGAGTGGTTTACCTGAGCACAATGGCTGCTGATGTATGGGGGATGACTCAACACCTGGATCCTAGCATCTAATCTCTCCATTCTCTCCCCAAAGCTTTCATCCCCAGTCTCTCCTCAGGTGTCTCTAGCCCACTCTGCCTCTGCCTTTGCCAGAACCCAGGGCAAGTGGCTACAAACAAAAATTTGTGTGTTGGTCCTTTAAACGGCTCTTTGCATTTCCAGCCATCAGTCTCTTGCACAGAGCAACCTTGGCTCTTTTCACCATTGGTTATCTGTGTACTTCCTGGGTTCTGGTGCTCTAGGCTGGGGATCCCAGCTTAGGGTTTAGACCCTATTCTTTTCAGGGGGATCCAGTTGACCACTTAATTATCCTTCCAGCACTGCCACCTGTTGGTGCCCAGCCAGCCTTCTCCAGTCTTCACCATACTTCTTACCAGTCAAGTTGTGCTGAAGCTGATTCTTCTGTCTCTCCAACATTATAAGCCTTCTCTCTTGCTATTGTTCAGTTGTTTAGAAAGGTGACTTCTCCACAATTTAGTTGTAATTCCAGATTGGTCCTTGGAGGAGGTTAGTGTGACTTCCATTCAATCCTCTGCCATCAATATTTAAAAAGTGCTAAATTTCATTAATTGTCAGAGAAATGCAAATTAAAAATGCAATAATGAATTAGTACTCACATACCAGAATGCCAAAATGGGGAGGTGGTTAGGGTAAAAAAAGGAAAAGAGATTAAGAAAAAAAAAAAAAAAAAGAATCCCTCATAGTCACAGACAATAGTATGGTGATTACCAGAGGAAAAGAGGAATGGGGGGAGGTTGAACAGGGTAAAGAGGGGATAAATGGTGATAGAAAGAGACTCGACCTGGGATGGTGATTACTCAATACAATATACAGATGGTATATTATAGAATTGTGTATCTAAAACCTATACAATTTTATTACCCAATGTCACCCCAATAAATTCAATACAAATTATAAATACATATAAAGAAATACAAATGTTGGAAAAATAAATAAAAGTAATAGAATTATCAAATGTTTGTAAGCATGTGGAAAAACATAACACTCGTACGCTGTTAGAAGTAAAAATTGGTGTAAACTGATAGTGAAATTGAAGCAGTAATCAAAAAACTCTCTGCACACAAAATCCCTGGACCAGACAGCTTCAAAGGCAAATTTTACCAAACATTTAGGGAAAAACTAACTCCTATCCTGCTCAACCTATTCAAAAAAACTCAAGAAGAGAGAAGATTCTCAAACTCTTTTATGAGGCCAGTATTATCCTAATTACAAAGACAGATAAAGACACAACAGAGAATGAAAATTGTAGCCCAATATCATTGATGAATATTGATGCTAAATTCTCAAAAAATATATTGGCAATAAGGATCCATTTTAGAACAAATACTTCAAAAAGTAATATGGAACCATAAGTGACCCCAAATAGCTTCAACAATTTTGAGAAAAAAGAACAAAGTAGGAGGGACCATGATATCTGATATCAAATTATGTTATAAGGCCACTGAAATCAAAATAGTCTGGTACTGGCATAAGAACAGACACATGGATCAGTGGAATGGAATAGAGAGCCCAGAAATAAACCCATGTATCTATGGTCAATTGGGCAGGAGCATAAAATAGAGTAAAAATAGCCTCTTCAATAAAGAGTCTTGGGAAAGCTGGACAGGGACATGCAAAAAAAAAAAAAAAGAAAGAAACTAGACCACCAACTTATACTACACACAAAAATAAACTCAAGATGGATAAAACATTTAAATATGTCATGACACCATAAAAGTCCTAGAGGAAAACATAGGCAGAAAAATTTCAGATATCCCACACAGCAATATTTTTGCCAATATATCTCCTAGGGCAAGGCATATAAAGGAAAGAGTAAACAAATGGGACTACATCAAATTAAAAAAGCTTTTGCAAGGATAAAGAACACATCATCAAAATGAAAAGGGAACCAACCCTGTGGGAAAACATATTTGCCAATTATACCTTGGACAAGGGTTTGATCTCCAAAATATATAATGAACTCACATGACTCCACTCCAGGAAGATGAACAACCAAATTAAAAAATGGGCACAGGACCTGAACAGACGCTTCTCCAAGGAAGACAGACAGAGGGCCCATAAGCATATGAAAGGATGCTCAACATCACTAGCCATCAGAGAGATGCAAATTAAAACCACAATGAGATACTACTTCACACTGGTCAGAATGGTCATCATTAACAAATCAATGAACAACAAGTGCTGGCAAGGATGTAGAGAAAAGGTAACCCTAGTGTACTGTTGGTGGGATTGTAGACTGGTGAAGCCACTGTGGAAAACAGTATGGAATTTCCTCAGAAAAATAAAGATGGAACTGCCTTTTGATCCAGCGATCCCACTGCTGGGATTATACCCTAAGAATCCTGAAATACCGATTCAAAAGAACCTACGAACCCCAATGTTCACAGCAGCCCAATGTATAATAGCCAAGTGCTGGAAATAATCTAAATGCCCAACAGTAAGTTAGTGTCAAAAAACTACAGTACATTTACACAATGGAGTACTATGCAGCAGACAGAAAGAAGGAACGCCTACCCTTTGCAACAACATGGATGGCACTGAGAGTATTAGGCTAAGTGAAATAAGCCAGGCAGGGAAAAACAAATGCCATATGATCTCATCTATAAGTGGAACCTCATCAACAAAACAAAAAAATGAGCAAAACAGAACCAGAGACACTGAAATAAGAAACAAACTGACAATGAAGAGAGGGGAAAGGGGAGAGGGAAAATGGGAAAAAGGGGGATACGTCTAGTCAAGGAACATGTATAAAGGACCCATGGTAATGGATAACAAGATGGGGACTGAGGGAGTGGGGTGTTGGGCAGGGCAGGGGAGAACAACAGGGGAAAAATTGGGACAACTGTAGCATTATGCTAAGTGAAATAATCCAGGTGGTGAAATACAAATACTATATGATCTCACCTATACGTGGAACCTAATTGACCAAACAAATAAGCAAGCAAAATATAACTGGAGATATTGAAATAAAGAACAAACTGACAGTAACCAGAAGGGAGAGGAGAGGGAGATAAAAGAGAAAAGAAGGGGAAGGGTCACCAAGGAACATGTATAAAGGACCCATGGACAAAGGAAATGGGAGTGTAGGATTGAGTGTGGGAGGTTGGCAGGGGGTAGAGCGGGGGAGAGGGAGAGGTGAAAATGGGGACAACTGTAGTTGAACACAATAAAAAATAGATAAGTAAATAAAATAAATCTTAAGAAGTGATATTTCCCTTAGTAAACTGTTAACAGTTACTTACTAAGGTTTAACCTGTGTATCCTCTTTTACCCAGTAATTCTACTTCAAAGTATACAGCCTTAAGAAATGTGGGGAGAAGCATTTTCAGGAACTACTATAAAGGACACATAGACAAAACCAAAGGGGAGAGTGCAAGCCAGGGAAGGAGGTGGGTTTGGATGGGGCAGCGGGGAGTGGTGGGGAGAAAATGCAGACAACTATAATTGAACAACCATAAAGTAATTTATGAAACAAAAAACAAAGAAATATATATATATAATTACAAAAATATGTGCTATAGTAGCAATATATGTATTAGCCAAAAATATTTAATGTCCATCAGTCAAATTGATTAATAAGTTATTGTATATCTCCAATATTCATTAAAATGAGTAAACTACAATTACATCCCCAAACAGAGAGAAGTGTAACAAACATAACATTGAGTAAAATAAGACAGAAAAGCCTAAACAATATAGGATGAAAATGACATTAAATTAATAAACAGGCAAAACTAATCTATGTTTTTATAAGTCCAGGTAATGGTTACCTTTGCTGGAAGGAAACACAATGGGGATATTTCCAAGATGGTGATGTCTCATTCTTAATACTGGTACTGGTGTGTTTATTTTGTGAAAATTCATTAGCTGTACTAACTGGGAAAAAAATTACATCAGCTAAATAAACAACAGGATTGGAACCATAGTTCCCATTTTACAGCCTCAGACTTGAAGTTACATAATCCTTCGATGTTGTTGACGTCTAAATATATATTTGAATTCTGAACATGGGATTCAAAATTTAAACTCTGTTGCCTACTAGAAATCTACACATGGATGTCCCATGGGCCATTTCAAAATCAATATCTAAACTAAACTCATTCACTATCCTTCTAGTGCCAAAAAAATTGCTTCTAATTATGTAGTGTAAAAGTGCACAGAGTACGGATTAACAAACCACCAGGTGAAATAGAAAAGAGAAATAAATTCTTTTTACTATCATAGTAAGAGACTATATCACATCTCCCACAGAAGAAAGATTTTAAATAATTTTAAACTACAAATTCAGTTTCTTTAATAGATGTAATACTATCCAAATTTTATTCTTCTTAAGTTTTGATCATTTATGTTTTTTCATTCTAATGGCTAACTTATGTATTTCCAGTTTTTAAAACCACTAAATTTGTTGTGATTTGTTATAGAAGCTATAGGAAATGAATATAGATATGTTTTATTTATTTTCCAAATATCTAGAAGTTTTAAAATATCTGTTATTTTTTTAATTGAATTCTGTTGTATTGTGGTTCTGAATGTGTTTTGTATAATCTCAAGAAACTTGTTTTATGACTTGGCAGAGAATCCATCTTCGGAAATGTTTCATGTATTCTTTTTTTGTTATTAAATACTTTTGAATTTTATTGTTGTTCAAATACAGTTTTCTGCCTTTTCCCACCACCCCAGCCCAACCCCCCAGCCCTCCCCACCTCCTTCCCATTTCCATCCCCCCTTGTTATTGTCCTTTTGAATTTTTTAGTTGTTCCTGAAAACCCTTCACCCTTCCCCCCGCCATTATCCCCTCCCCTCTCCCCTCTGGTTACTGTCAGTTTGTTCTTAATTTCAATATCTTTGGTTATATTTTGCTTGTTTGTTTGTTTTGTTGATTAGGTTCCACTTAAAGGTGAGATCATATGGTATTTTTCCCCCACTGCCTGGCTTATTTCACTTAGCATAATGCTCTACAGTTCCATCCATGCTGTTGCAAAGGATAGGAGCTCCTTCTTTCTTTCTGCTGCATAGTATTCCATTGTGTAAATGTACCATAGTTTTTTGATCCACTCATTTGCTAATGGGCACTTAGGTTGCTTCCAGCACTTGGCTATTGTAGATTGTGCTGCTATGAACATTGGGGTGCATAGGTTCTTTTGGATTGCTGTTTCAGGTTTCTCAGGATATAATCCTAGCAGTGGAATTGCTGGGTCAAAAGGCAGTTCCATTTTTAGTTTTCTGAGGAAATTCCATACTGTTTTCCATAGTGGCTTCACCAGTCTGCAATCCCACCAAAAGTACACTAGGATTCCCTTTTCTCCACATCCTCTCCAACACTTGTTGTTTGTTGCTTTGTTTATGATGATCATTCTCACTGGTGTGAAATGGTATCTCATTGTGGTTTCTTAGAAAGCATTTTGTTGGGTAGCACATTCTACATATACTAATTCAGCCAATTGGTTGCTAGTATTGTTTGAGTGTTTGGTAGTCCTGTTAATTTTATGTATACTTGTCCATCATTTTCTGAGAGAGATGTGCTGAAATTTCCAGACATTAATGAGGAATAAATTCCTTTTTTCAGTTTTATCAGTTTTTGCTTCATGAACTTTATTTGTTACATACATTAGGTTTATGTATTCATTATGAATAGACTATTTTGTCATTATAATATCTCCCCTTTATTCTTGATAATGTCTTTTTTTTTTAGTTCTACTTTTCTCACATCAGAAACCTAACTCCAGCTTTCATATGATTTTTATGTTTATGGTATACTTTTTTAATTTTTACTTTTAACTTTTCAGTGCCTTTTTATTTGAAGCCTTTGTGGGGGGAGTGAAGTGGGATGATAGTATAGTTTGGTGTTGCTTTGTATGCAGTCCAATTATCTCTGTCACTTAACTTTGTGTCTAGTCCATTTATATTTTTTGAAATTATTGTCATGGTTGGTGTTAGGTCTATAATATTTCTACATGTTTTGTAGTTTTTCCATCTCTTCTTGGTATTTATATTCTTTACTTTCTTGTTTCTTTTTGATTAATTGATTCTTTTGATTAATTTTCATTTTTTATTATTCTATTTTACCTCCACTTATATTCGCTTTTCTGAAATCATTTTTTATTGTTTTTCTATTACAGTTGTCCCAATTTTTTCCCCTTTGCTCTTCTCCACCCACCTCACTCCCTGATCCCACAGTCAATACTCACACTGGAGAATATTATGCTAAGTGAAATAAGCCAGTCAGTGAAAGAAAAATACCATATGATCTCACCTATAAAAGGAATCTAATGAACAAAATAAACTAATGAACGAAATAGAACCACAGGCATGGAAACATGGACCAGATTGAAAGTCTCCAGAGGGGAGGAGAGAGGGCAATAATGGTGGGAAGAAGGGGAAGGACTAGAAAAAGAACATGCTTTAGATTTTTTTAAAGTTCACCTATTTTGTGTTTATAGTTGCCAGCTTTATGTAGGTGTGTTTTTTATATTTTCTTGACCACATTAATCATTAATTACAGATATTGCCAATTTTTGTCAGTTACCTAAATATCTAATCAATTATAGGATGATTTATATTGTATATTTTAATTTTAATTTTTGGAAATACATTTGTGTCTTTTGTCATTTCTAGTAATTTTTATTTGAATGCTGGAAATTGTTAATAAAAATATGTTTAGTCTTAAAATGAAGCAAAATAGATGGTTTATCCTTTCTTCTGCTAGATAGATAGACTGTTGGCTAATTGTCTTATCCACTCAGGTAGGTTTATTTGAAATCTAGGTTTTAGCTTCAGGGTAACTCATTCTAAATTTGATTATTGGTTCTTCAAAAACTTCAAGTGAGAGCATAATTATTCCACAGAGCTCTTACTCCTGACTATTCCACATTCTAAGTCCTGTCTTAGAAAATTGCTAGAACAAACAAAACAAAAAGAAGTATATGCTTTTCTGATTA
This sequence comes from Micronycteris hirsuta, assembly GCA_004026765.1. NCBI lineage: Eukaryota > Metazoa > Chordata > Mammalia > Chiroptera > Phyllostomidae > Micronycteris > Micronycteris hirsuta. Next base: position 29,681 of record PVJI01012489.1, on the reverse strand, counting down.
GGTTTTTAGCTTCTTGCCACTGTCACATAATTACAGTTTCCAGATACTTGTGGCATTATGAATATACTGATGTGAACCATGTAATGACTCTAGTAAGGGGGAAAGTAGCACTGTATTCAATTGCCTAACTGGAACCACCTGCAGTAAGAAAAAGAATCCCTAAAAAGGAGCAATTTCCCCAAAAAAGGAAAAGGGGAAATATTTTTTTCTATTATCACTCATTACAAAGTCTAGAGTTATTAACCTATTTGAAGAAAGTTAACTTGATTGAAATAGGTGCTGGTTAGTAATGGGATATCAGAAAATCCTGAGTAGGGAAGTCAGAGTCTTTTAAAAAAATTTTCTTTCTAGGCTCTAAGTACTGGGAATCCCATTTCAGGCTCAGCCTTTTTATTTTTTAATATTGGAAAATCATGTAATATACACATTCATATACACACATACACATTTTCTGTATTTAATAAAATATTTCATTGTTTAACATTAGTAATACATAATTCTATTTTCATAGAATTATGATAGAGATCAACCTTTGATCTCTATCTTTTTTCACAGCACGATTCATGGTACATGGCACGGTAGAGCCTTTGGTGGTTACATTGGGTGGACAGGTTGAGATCCACTGCCATATTTCACCACCACAGAGTGCAGCACACATGGAGGTGCGCTGGTTCAGGGACCGCTACACCCAGCCTGTGTATTTGTACCATGATGGCAGAGATCTTTATGGAGAAGTTCAGAAGGATTACATGGAACGGACAAAGTTGCTAAAAGAGTCCATTGGGGAAGGCAATGTGACTGTCAAAATCCAAAATATTGTCGCTTCTGATGCAGGGGATTATCACTGTTTGTTTAAAGATGGTGACTTCTCTGAAGAAGCCATTGTGGAGATAAAAGTAGCAGGTGAAAAAGTTTGCTTCTGATGACTTTTGTTATCCATGACCCCGGGGATAATCTGAAATTGGATTCTAAGGCAATGCTATTTTTCCCCCTATTTTTTCCAAGTTATCTGATTTGGTTATATTCTGCCAAGAGACAATTACATTAGTCTGGGCAAATAAAAGAAGAGTGTCAAGAGAAAAAGACAGACAATATATAAATTCTTCAGGTCCTGTCACTTTTCCTATAAATCTCAAACAATGATGGATCTATTTAGAACTCTCAGAATTCCTGTCAGATGTATTAAATACCATTCATCCTCACTACTGACACAAAAGTAAAACTTTCCTAATTGTTTTAATTAAGCTTTTTATTGTAAAGTAAATGTAGGTTCATAATCAATTTTAAAAAGATAATAATGCATTTACACTTTACCCAGTTTTCTCCAATGGTAACATCTTATATAACACAATGAGGAAATTAACATTGACACAATCCACCATAATAACTTTTGTCTTTTTTTAAAGTGACTTATTTTTTAAAGATGTTATTTATTTATCTTTAGAGAGGCGGATAGGGAGGGAGAGAAACATCGATGTGTGGTTGCCTCTTATGTACCCCCAACTAGGGACCTGGCCTGCAACCCAGGCTTGTGCCCCAGACTGGAAATTGAACCAGTGACCTTTTGGTTCACAGGCCAGCACTCAGTCCACTGAGCCATTGGAGACAGGGCTCCACCATAATAATTTTTTTTTTCTAAGATCTTCAGAGAGAGGAGAGGGGAGGGAGAAAGAGCAATGTATGGTTGCCTCTCACATGGCCCTCATTGGGGACCTGGCCTGCAACCCAGGCACATGCCCCAACTGGGAATCGAACCAGGACCTTCTGGTTCCCAGCCCGCGCTCAATCCACTGAGCTACACCAGCAGGGCAAATTTTTTTTGACTGTCCTAAATTGTTTACTAGGTAAGAATTTTACAAACAGGGCACATATTAGTGGTAATGGTGGAGCTGGAGAGTACTGTGCCTTTTCCAAGCTGCACAGCAAGAACCATCAATAGTGTGGTGGAACCTGTGGCCCTTTCCAAGGCCACGGCTCTTGCAGCTGCAGATGTCAGCCCTCACATCTCCTTGTGCCAGTTTGGTGATTCACTGGGTGTCAGGAGTCCTTCTGATAGCCTTATGGAATGGATCGATGAGGATAACCTCAAAGAATTTGTATGCGGAATATTCACCAACCCAGTAAGAATTCAGGACTTGCAGAGCCCCACAGTGGTGCCCAGCTTGTTCCTCAGCAACAGACTGAAGGCTTCCGGTAAACTTCAGCTAGTTAACACCATGATGGACAGGTTTGCCATAGGTTGCACCCTTAGGGACAGGGCTTTTGTGGCCACCATGGTGCACATAAATCTGATATATGACATATAACCTTGCTTGGCCTTGTATCACAGCCTACAGCTTTATCAGGTCTGGTGGGGTGGGGGGCCCTGTAGAGTGCAGAGAGCTGGAGGTCCTGTCCACAGCTCACCCTGAAAAGGAAGTGCATCACATTCTTCCTCCATAGCTCCTAGATGTACTTTAAGCACCCATCTTGGCTTACCTTACGGCTGTGGCTAGACAGAAAGGAAGAACCTTTTTCCCACAATCCCTTTTGGACTCCTCCATAATAATTTTTAATAACTTTTTATTTAGGAATATTTTTAGATTTACAGAAAGTTTGCAAACATTATGGGGTATTCCATATTTCTTTACCCAGATTCCCCTAGTTACCAATCATTTTTATTAAAATAGATCCCCAAGAAGTTGTTAGTAAAATATTCTAAAATTTGATCATTTGATTTTCTTAAAGCTAAATATAAAGTAGGCTATTTCTCTTTTCCTGAAACTTTCAGTAGCTTCCTATTTCCTTAAAAAAATTATAATAATGTTATCCTGAAACTGAAAGCCCTCTTTCTATGATGTGACTGTAACTAAACCTCTAGTTTCGGCTGCTAATATTTGCTCTCACAAACTTGAGCACTAACTAATTAATTCAAATATTTAATTAGTTCCAAATACTCATGGATACAGAAAACAGATTGGCAACTGTCCGAGTGGAGGGGGTTGAGTGAGAAGGGTGAAGGGATTAATAAAGAAAAAAAAAGAAAGACTCAGACAGAAACAACAGAATGGTGGGGGTATAGGGGAGGTAGAAGAAGGCAAAGAGAGGAGAAATGGTGATGGAAGGAGACTTGATTTGGGGTGGTAAACACACAATACAATATACAGATGATGTATTGTAGAACTGTATACCTGAAAGCTATATAATTTTATTAACCAATGTCATCTCAGTAAATTAAATAAATCAGTAGTTCCAAATGCTTCAATTTGGCTTGTGAAAATTGTTCATTTGTCTCAAGCCTACCATTTTATCTTTATATTAATTTAAGTCATAGAGCCAGATCTTTTCAAAGTTCCTGAATTTGGGCTCTGAGAATTATTGTGCTTCCATCCATTGCCCTGTTCACAATTGGATTTGGGGAGTAATTATATGTTCACTTAAAACAATTCATTGAGAACATGATAGTATAAGTACAATATAAATTACATACATGGATAGTTAAGTAAATTAGGAGAAAGGAGGTACTTCAGAGGGTAAAGCACTTTAAAATCACCACCCACTATTTTTTCAGTATTTATTGAAACCTTTGTGCCAGAAACTGTAAAACAAAACAAAACAAACAAAAATGCTTGTTAGGATTTGTTTGTTGCATGGTTTTATCTTTTGTGGTTGTTTTTACTTTGTGTTGATTTCCAGAATGTTTCTATAACAATAGAAAGCTAAATTGAATGAGCTTAATAGAGCTTTCTGAAATGTATTGTGAACTTTATTATGTTTAGGAGAGGGGTGGTCTTCCATGAGCCTATATTAATTCAGCAACACTCTTTTTCCCCATTTCTGTAAATGGTACCATTATTTGCAAATGCAGGGTGCCAATCTTGACTCTTATTTTTTAATCTCCTTGCAAGTGTATCTTATGTCTTTTTTCTCTTTAACTGCCATCCTTCCAGCATAACTACCCTGCCTTTTTAATTATCCACTAGCTGTAGGCTTGGAGATGCAGTTTAATGTAAATGCTACAAACGGAGAGAAGATAATGGTGGAGTGTAATTCAGGAGGATGGTTCCCTAAACCTCAGATACAGTGGAGAGATACCAGCGGACAAATAATACCACCTTCACCTGAATTGTACTCACAAGATAAATCTGAATTATTCCACGTAAGCACTGCTCTTGTCCTCAATGTCAGCTCCCAAAGTGCTACCTGTTATCTTCAGAATCCAATAACTGGCCAAGAGAAATGGACAAAGATTAAAGTAAAAGGTGAGTGTCGGGAAGAGATTCTCTCACTTATAGTTAGATGGCTATTGCCACAATTAATAATTCAGAGCAAAATAAATTATAATAGTTGGAGCTGCTTGCCAAATGTTAACTTACTGCAAATGTATAAAATAGGATTATTATTAAATTCATGGATTAAAGACAAAGCTAAAGTATGAATTAGTTGTACTTAGCTGTAAATGACTTTGAAAAGTCTAACGATTTCTAATTTTATAGAAAATCTGTCAAAGTTTGTTAATGCAGTGTATATTAATGTAATAACACTTTGCTCTTATAGTATATGATGGTGAAAACAAAATCTCAAAGAACACAGAATGATACCAAGTGAAAATTATGAAACTTCTTATCCCATCTTAACCACAAACCCTACCCACTAAATATTTACTTGTCGTGGGGATTTCGTCCCAGCCAAAACCCGTGGGTGACCATAACCGAATGCGTGAAAGAATCTCACACTGAGACACGCGGGGCGAAGGAATCCGGGGCCACATGGCTTGATTCCTCTCATCTCAGGAAAAAAGCCCCCTGGCTTGTCCAGCCAGGGTTTTTATCAGGGGCATTAGCAATTTACATAGGATTGATTATACATGGGATTAAGCAGAACAGGTGTAGGATTACTCATTAGCAGGGCATTGGGATGTTGATTCACGTCTGGTGGCAGACAGGACCAGATTAAAGTAATATGCAGGGCACAGCAAGCCAGAATTTTTTAAGATACATCTTTGCCAAATTCCTATTAGAGAATTCCCATTCCACAGACATGATCCACACTTGCTCACACAGGAATCACACGGAGCTGTGCTCAAAACGTGTAAATTCTCAGGACTGCGTGTT
>PVJI01012489.1:0-24488 GCA_004026765.1 Micronycteris hirsuta | reverse complement strand
TTACTTCTGAGCATTCTAGTTTTTAGCTTTTAGTTAATTGAATAAATATAATGGAAAGTATCTATATAAATCTCTTAATTTCCCTTTTTAAGCAATACCTTTGCCATTTTTTAAATAAAACTTTTCTTAGTTTTATTAGCCCTCTCCTTTATCCTTTGTTATTCTAGTTTTGTAAATTTTATTATTTTATTCCTATATTGGTAATATTTTTAACCTTAATATACTTAAACATCTTCCTCTTTAAATTTTTCCTCACAAAAAGTGATGTAAAAATGTGAAATGGAGACATCATAAAATTGCTCATAATTACAGTTATCCCTCGGTATGTGGGGGATTGGTTTCAGGCCCCTCCAAGGATACCACACTCCATGAATGCTCAAGTTCTTTATATAAATTGGTGTAGTATTTGCATAGAACCTGTATTTGCATTTAAACTACTGCAGGGTATACTTACGCATTAGTTTATTCATGTGAATTCAGTTAGTGCTCATTCAAGTTTTCAAGTTCTTTTTGGAACTTGAATTCAAGTTTTGGTTTTTTTGGAACTTTCTGTTGTTGTTGTTTTTTAATTTTTTTCCGATATATTTGACGTGTGCTTGGTTGAATCCATGAGCACAGAACCTGTAGGTATGGAAAAACTACTGTATACTTTGATTTAATTTGCCTCAGTTTGAGAAACTGACTTTTTTGCAAAAAATATTTTTCTTTTTAAAAACTGTGTTGAATGAAAAATAGTATGCCTTCTTAACTATATGACGAAAATTAATGGTTAAATTTAGAGAATTTTTTTAAGTCATGGTTTTAACTTTCATTTCACCCAGATTATTTCTATCATTCTTTGTGTCTCAGGACTCCTTTCTTACATTCCTTTGTTTTAAAACTGGGTTATTCTAGCTCAAGTATTTTCCCCACCAAAAAAGATGCATAAGGCCAAATTAGCCACTGTGTAGATATCTGATCAAATTACAAATTCATTTTTGGGGGGTGAAGGATACCTCTTTTAGAAACCTGAATGATCTTTAGTAGAACTGTGACAATAAGCACTTTAAGGGTTCCATGGAGGGTATTTCTTAAAGAGTCAAAGTTAGAAAATTAAAGATATATTTTCCCCTGTGGTTCCGGAATTGCAAGGCACTACTCTTTTACCGTTTTTTTTTTTTTTTCAGGCATTAGCAGCAATCTCTAGATTGGACTAGCAAACTTCTGATTGCAAAATCCTGAAAGAATATTACTTTAAAAACGCATGTCAAATTTCCCTCATGAAGGTAGATACAAAAATGCAAACAGTCATTAGTTTTTCTACAGAACTATTAGTTTTGGCAGAAAAGTAATTCATATTTTTTTCCACTAAACATTTTTACTTGGGTGAACATATTTAATTTAGGAAATTAAGCTACTCAGATCCTGGACAGATGTATTATTACATTCAGGGACCAACTTTATCTGTTTCCCTCTAATGTGGCAATTTGTAATAGGATGGGGGAGGAAATTCGGCAAGATACCTTTCTCGGTTCTAATAGCATGTTAAGTCAAATCACATTAGCCTTACTCTTTGCCTCATTCCACATACTCCAAGCCTGGCTTGTCCCTAGGCATGCAGGAAGATGCATGATGTGGCATGTGCATGACAATGCATGAAGTGGCATGTTTCTTACTATAGACTATCTCTTTCTAATTCAATGAACACTCACATTTTTGCTTTCCTGATTGAATCTTTGTGATATCTGTTTCAGATGCCCTGTTCCCGAAGGATAATTATTGGGAGATGCCAGTTCTCATAATCCCTTGTGTGCTGTTGTTCAGATATGTTTACTTTGTATATCACCAATTTAAAAATACAGGTAAATGGCATGTGAAAAATGGAAGTCCAAGCCTTTCTCCTTCTATTTATAGTGCATTAGTCACTGGAAAAAAGTTTGTCCAAGTCCTAAGCTATTTGATTTTAAAGCCTTTATTCCTATTATTATAACACAGGGGACTGGACTATGTATCAGAGGTTAATTTAAGGGGTCTGGTGCAGGTACTGGGATAGCTATCAATTCTTTCTTTACCTGGTTCCTTTGAGACCCACTATGATTTGTGCCCCAAAGTAAGGTCTCTTTTCCCTGTAGCATATTATCATTCCATCAATTTAGAGAGTAAAGGCTTTGGTTTAGCTTAGAAAATTTACTGATGACTTCTGTGTATGTAGATTTGTGCTCTTTTCTGAAGAATATTGGCTCTTCTTTCCACACTAAGCAGCTTTAATATTTCAGCTTTATAACTTCAGCCACCTTTGCTAAAATGCTAAATTGCCACCTTTACCATTTTAACACCTCTATTATGTTACATAATTACCCTTTTTGTGGCAAAAACAATTAAGATCTAGTGTCTTAGAAACTTTGATGTTTATAATAAAGTATTGTTGGCTATAATCATTATAACATGCATTAGATCACCAGGACTTATTTATCTACTGGTTGCAAGATTGGCCCCTTAAACAATATCTCTCCAATTCCCCCATGCTCCAACCTCTGATAACCAGCATTCTACTTTCTGTTTTATTAATTTAGATTTTTTAGATTTCACATATATGTAATATTTTAAGTATTTTTCTTTGTCTGTCTTGACTTATCTCACTTATAATACCTACAAAATCAATCCATATTGTAAATGACAGAATTTTCCTTCTTTCTCCTAGCAGAATAATATTCTGTCATATGTATACGTGTACACACACCCACACACACACATATGACACAACTTCTTTATCCATTCATCCATTGACAGACACATGTTTTTCCATATCTTGGCTATCATGACTAATGCAACATGAGGGTGTATATATCTATTCAATATCCTATTTTTATTTCCTTTAGATATATACCCAAAGTGGAATTAATAGATAATAAGATAGTTCTATTTTTATGTTTTTAAGAAAAAATCCATGTTTTAATAGTGGCTAAACCAATTCACATTCCCACTAACAGTGTATGTGTTCCCTTATCACCACAACCTTGCCAACCCCTGTTATCTCTTATCTTGATAACAGTCCTTCTAACAGGTGAGAGATAACATCTCTTTGTGGTTTTAAACGATTATTAGTGATGGTAAGCATCTTTTAATGTAACTTTGCCATTTGGATGTCTATCTGAAAAAGATGTCTATGTAGATTCTCTGCCCATTTTTTAATCAAATTGGCAGGGTTTTTGTTATTGAGTTGTGAGTTTTTAAAGATATTTTTGTATATTAATTCTTTATCTGATACATGGTTTGCATTATTTTCTTTGACTTCATAGGTTGTCTTTTTATTCATTTTTTCTCTGTAGAGGGCTTCAAATGTGATGTAGTCCCAATTGCTGATTTTTGCTCTTGTTGCTTGTACTTTTGTTGTCATATCCAAAATATCATTGCCCAGGCTAATGTCAAGGAACTTCATCCCTATATTTTCTTCTAGGAGTTTTAAGGTATTAGAGCTTATGTTTATGTCATTAATTCATTTAGAGTTAATTTTTGTAAGTGTTGTAAGATAAGGATCCAATTTAATTTTTCTGCATGTGGTTATCCAGTTTTCCCAACCATTTCTTAAAGAGACTATTCATTGAGTATTCTTGCCTCCTTGTCAAATATTAGTTGACTGTGTATGCAGGGTTTTATTTCTGAACTCTCGATTCTCTTCCTTCCATTGATCTATGAGTCTATTTTCATGCCAGTTTCATACTGTTTTAATTACTATAGCTTGATAGTATTGTTTGATATCAGTAGTATTGTTTGATAGTGTAATGACTTTGGCTATTTAGAGTCTTTTGTGGTTCTCTATGAATTTGAGGGCTATTTTTTTCTATTTCTATGAAATATACCATTGACATTTTGATAAGGATTGCATTGACTTTATAAATGGCTTTGGGTAGAATGCCATACTAATTTTTCTGATCCATGGACGTGGGATAGCTTTCCATTTCTTTTTGTCTTTTTTCACTTCTTTCAACAATGTCTTATAGTTTTCATTGTACAGATCTTTCACTCCTTTAATTAAGTTTATTCCTGAGTATTTTTTTATGCTGTTGTAATTTTGATAGTTTATTTTTCAGATGTTTTGTTGTTAATGCATATAAATGCAACTGTTATCTGTATGTTGATTATATATTCTGCAACAGACAAAAGTCCAGGATCAAATGGCTTCACTGGTGAATTCTACCAAACATTCAAAAAGTGTTAATAACTATCCTTCTCAAATGTTTCCAAAGAATTGAAGAGGAGTGAATACTACAAGACTAATTGTACGAAGCCATCATTACCCTGATACCAAAACCAGACAATAACCTCACACAAAAAAGAAAATTACAGGAGAATACTTCTTTATGAATATAGATGCAAACATTCTCAACAAACTATTAGACAACTATATTAAACAATACATTAAGTGGGTCAAGCACCATAGCCAACTAGGATTTATTCCAGGCATGCCAGATCATTCAACATCCTCAAATTGATCAACATTATACACCAAATTAACAAAAGGAAATATAAAAATTATATAATGATCTCAATACATACATATACACAGTTGATAAAATTTAACAGTAACTTATAATGAAAATTCTCAACAAAGTGTGTATAGAGAAAATGTATCTCAACACAATAAGAGCCACGAATGACAAGCTCACAGCTAACATTGTACTTATTATGAAAAGCTGAAACTTTCCTCAAGTTCAGGACCAAGACAAGAGTGTTCACTCTTGACATTTTTATGCAATGTAGTATTGAAAGTCCTAGCCAGAGTAATTAGGTAATAAGAAGAAATAAAAGTCATCAAAATTAGACAGGAATAAGTAAAACTGTTACTATTTGTGATGGCATTATTTTATATATAGAAAACCCTATGGATGTTATCCCCCACTGCCCCCTCCAAAAACTCTTGGAACTAATAAACAAATTCAGTACAGCTGCAAGGTACAAAATCAATATACAAAAAATCGGTTGCATTTTTATATACTAACAACAAACTATCAGAAAGAGAAATTAATAAAATAATTTCATTTACAATTCCATCAAAAAGCATTAAGTATCTAGAAATAAACTTAACCAAGGAGGAAAAAAATGTGTTCACTGAAAACCACAAGACTTTGATGGAAGAAATTGAAGAAAATACAAATAAAAGGAATAATATTTTATGTTCATAGGTTGAAAGAATATTGTTAAAATGCCCATATTACCCAACTAAAGCTACAGAGTTAATGCAATCTCTATCAAAATTCTAAGAGCATTTTCACAGAAATAGGACAATGCCAAAGTTTGTATGAAACCAGAAAAGATCCCAAGTAGCCAAAGCAATTTTTCAGAAAAAAGACAAAGCTAAAGGCATCATGTTCTCTGATTCCTAACTGTATTACAAAGCTCTAATAATCACGATAAAATGGTATTGGAATAAAAACAGGCACACAGGACAGTGGAACAGAATAGAGAGCCCCCAAATAAACTTACACATATGTCACTAATTTATGACAGCAGAATAAGAATATGCAATGTGGAAAGGACAGTCTCTTCAATAAATGGTTTTGGGATACTTGACACCCACATGCAACAACAAAAAAAAAAAAAAAGGAGGAGACATCGGAGATGGTGTAGAAGTAAGTAGAAGTGACATTAACTTCCTTCCAGAACCAATCTGGAATTACAACTAAATTTCAGAGAAATCATCTGGAATAAACAACTGAGCAATATTGGGAAAGAAGCCTTATAACCACAGACAGACAGAAGAAACCACTTCATCACAATGTGACTGGTAGGGAGAGCAGAGGAGACACAAGAGGTCTAGCTGCACTCCCACAGGTGGCAGTCAAAGTGCCAGGGGAATATTTCAGTGGCCAGGGCATTCCCCCTGAGAAGTGTGGAGTCTCAACCCCAAGTTGGGTTCCCCAGCCTACAGCACCAGATCCTGAAAAGAACCTAGACAACATCCAGTTGTGAAAAGTGGCAGGGTTTCTCTGCCAGAGACAGACAGCTGGAGACACAGAGAGCCTTTTAAAGAGCCAATTGATAAAATTTCATTTGCAGCCACATTCCCTGGGCTCTGGCAAAAGTAGGGCAGAGCGTATTAGAGATGCTTGAGAAGAGATTGGGGACAGTGGCTTTGGGGAGAAAACTGAGTAAGCAGCCACCAGGACTCTGCACACTGCAGGAGTCACCTCATTCAGGCAGAGCACTCCCTTCTGAGTGGCATCAGCATGAGGGGAAGCAATAGCCCCACCTATAGGAATTACTCTGCCCCATCCTGTGTAATCAAGCCTGACTGCTGATTACAGAGTGACTAGATTAACAACTGAAGGAGTCAGCCATAGAATGTGGACCCCTGGTAGTCTCAAACAGGCTTTCTAGGACCAGAGTGGGACACCATTTGAAGTCAACAGAGGTGGATCCAGAAAGAAAAAACAATGGTAAATACTGTTGGCTATCGAGATGAATTCCACTGCATCTTCTTCATGGTTTGCCATGTTTTCTCTCCTGTGTAGCTTTTTAACATTCATTGTGTATATTAAGTTTGTGCATATTAAGTAACTAGGTTTTATATTATAGTTTATTTCAAATTTCATATTTTGTTCCTCCCTTCTGTTACCACATTCTACCTTCTTCTTTTCTCTTCTTATTTTCATTTTAAATTTTGTTTTCTCTCTTGCTATGACTTGTTCCCATTCCATACTCTTACTATTTCACTCCCCTCCAGCCTCTCAAAACCATTTTTCTTGTCATTTGGTCAATTCACCCTTTTCCCCACTCTTAAGATACCCTTGTTCTCTCTCCACCTTTGCCAGTCTTTGCTCATTGGTTGTGGATAGTGTGGTTGTTGTAGCATTTCTTCAATTTTATCTCTACATCTTCACTATTTTGGTGTTTGAAACTCAAATTTTACTATTCCCCTCTCCTACTCCATTCTGCCTTCCTCTTGCCCTTCCTTTTTTCATCTTGATTTTTAATTTTTCCCTGTCTTTGTCTGGTTTTCATTCCTCACTCTTAGCATCCCTTCTCCCTCTATCATCTCAAAATCACTTCCCCTTTTTTTTTTCTGGACATCTCTTAAGCTTGACTTTCTTTTTCTCCCTATTAGCCCTATACCACCTATATTAATCTTAGCACACTTGTAGATAGTGCTGTGGTGGAACTTTTTCTCCAATTTGGTTCCTATTTTATTTATTTTTTTCCTTTTTAAATTTTCTTTTTCTTTTTTAAAATATATTTTATTGATTGTGCTATTACAGTTGTCCCATTTCCCCCTCTTTATTCCCCCTTGCCTTTTAGTTTTTGTTCATGGATCATACACATAAGTTCTTTGGCTTCTACATTTCCTATACTATTCTTAACCTTCCCCTGTATGTTTTCTACCTACCATTTATGCTACTTATTCTCTGTACTTTTTCCTCCTCTCTCCCCATCCCACTCCCCTGTTGATATCCGTCCATGTCTTATATAAATCCCTTTAACATTTCACATAATAAAGGCTGGGTGATGATGAACTCCTTGAACTTGACCTTATCTGAGAAGCACTTTATCTGCCCTTCCATTCTAAATGATAGCTTTGCTGGATAGAGTATTCTTGGATGTAGGTCCTTGCCTTTCATGACTTGGTATACTTCTTTCCAGCCCCTTCTTCCCTGAAAGGTCTCTTTTGAGAAATTAGCTGACAGTCTTATGGGAATTCCTTTGTAGGTAACTGTCCCCTTTTCTCTTGCTGCTTCTAAGATTCTCTCCTTATTTTCAATCTTGGGTAATGTAATTATGATGTGCCTTGGTGTATTCCTCTTTGGGACTCTCTGAGCTTCCTGTACTTCCTGGAAGTCTATTTCCTTCACCAGCTTGGGGAAGTCCTCTTTCATTATTTGTTCAAATAAGTTTTCAATCCCTTGGTCTTCCTCTTCTCCTTCTGGCACCGCTATGACTTGGATGTCGGGACGTTTAAAGATGTCCTGGAGGTTCCTAAGCCTCTCCTCATTTTTTCTAAATTCTTGTTTCTTCATTGTTTTCTGGTTGAATGTTTTTTTCTTCCTTCTGGTCCACACCATTGATTTGAGCCCCAGTTTCCTTCCCAGCACCATAGGTTCCCTGTGCATTTTCTCTTATTTCTCTTAGTGTGTTCTTCATTTTTTTAATCTAATTTGTGACCAAATTCAACCAATTCTGTGAGCATCCTGATTACCAGTGTTTGAACTGTGCATCTGATAGATTGGCTATCTCTTCGTTGCTTAGTTGTATTTTTTCTGGTGTTTTGATCTGCTCTTTCATTTAGGCCTTTTTTTTTTTTTTTCTCAGCATGCCTGTTACTTTAAGGGGCAGAGCCTTAGGTCTTCACCAGGGCAGGGCAACCCACTTTTCTGTGTTGTGATGCTACCTGTGGGGGCGGGGCATGAGAGGGGACAATGGTGCTTGCTCCACTCTCTGCAGGCTTTCAGCCACTTCCCCTACTACCAACAAGCAAATTGGGCCCTTCTGTACTGGTTTCCGGGTGGATGGGCTTGTGTAGTTCTAAGTCCCTGTGGGTCTCTCCAATGAACTCTCCTGTGAGGCTGGGAGTTCCTCCCACCAGTGCCTCAATCACCACAGGTGTTTTCAATAGGTGGTTTGAGGCTTTATTTCCCTGCAATGGTGCATTGCAAGGTCTGCTCTGCTCCCCAGCTTTTTCTCCCAGTTTATCTGTGCACGAATGAGGGATGGCCTGGTCCACCAGTCTCGGCCCTGCTAGGTCCAGGTCGGCCAGACACGGCTTTTGCTGAGTGCACCAGCTGCAATTTGGCCAGGGGCACCAATGGCGGGTCTCTCTGGTCAGCTGCAGCATTGCCCATACCACTCCACAAACCACCCTCTCGCTATGTGCTCTCTGCCTGACTCTGCCCCACTTACTGGTCTGGATGAATGTGCCTTCTTTAACTCCTTGGTTGTCGGACTTCCAGACAATTTGATTTTCTATCAGTTCTGGTTGTTTTTTTTATTTTTAAATCGCTGTTTTTCCTGTTTTGGTTGTGTGAGGAGGCACAGTGTGTCTACCTATGCCTCCATCTTGGCCAGAAGTCCCTATTTTATTTATTTACTTACTTAATTTTTTCCTTTTCCTTTCTCTCTCTCACTACATATTTTTTTAATTTTCTGTTTAAATCTAATACTATACAATTTCCTTCTCTTGCACCTTCTTCTCATGCTTCCTTCTTCATTCCTTTTTTATGATGTAAATTTTCCTTTCTTTCTCTCTTTATCTGGCCTCAATTCCCTACTCTTATTATTGCTCTTCCCTCTATCCTCTCAAAATAATTTTTCTTTCAGTAGGTCATCTCATATTGGTTTCTACTTTCTATAATAGTCTTAGTCTCTTTATACCTTTATAAATACTGGTTCATTTACTGTTGATAGTATGATTGGGGGTGGGGCAACTAGCTGGAGGGGAAGACCAACCAAAGAATGACCCAACAATAATCAAAACCCAATTACAAACAGAGACCTAACATAAATGGCATAAAGGGCATCTCAAGAGCATCAAACTCATGAGATTAAGGAGACTGAACCATTGAATCCCACAGGTCTCCTTCTGTCGAAGGTCACACAATGAAGCCGAGGAGTAAAAGCAGATCAACTTAAGAAGCAGAAACAAATAAGAAGAGTACCTAAAATGGGGAGACAAAGAAACAACCCCCAATTGAAAGGAAAGGAGGAATCCCCAGAAAGAGTGCTAAATGAAAAAGAGGCATGTAAACTATCAGACATTGAGTTCAAAATAATGGTTATAGGGAAGCTCAAGGAGCTCAACAAGAACTACAGAAAACTGCAGGGAAACTACCAGGAATTTACTGAGTACTGCATCAACATGAAAAAGGACATAGAAAGCATCAATAAGAGCCAGAAGAAAATGAAGAATACGATTTCTAAATTGAAGAATACAGTGGATGGAATTGAAAGCAGGCTAGATGAAGCAGTGGATCAAATAAGGAAGCTGGAGGACAAGGAAGAAAAAAATTCCCAGACAGAGCAATAGGTTGAAAAAACACTAGAAAAGAATGAATATGGTTTAAAGGAAATATAGAACAGCATGAAACATAATAATATTCTACCATAGGAATATCTGAAGAGGAGGATCAAGGCACATAATACTTGTTTGAAAAAGTAATAACAAAAAACTTCTCTAACTTGATGAGAGAAAAAATCATGCAAGTTACAGAAGCACAGAGGGTCTCAATCAAGATGAATCCAAAGAGGCCCACTCCAAGACACATCATAATAAAAATGACAAAGTTTAAACAAAGAGAGAATATTAAAAGCAGCAAGGGAGAAACAGCTAGTATCATAAAAGGGAACTCTGATAAGGCTATCTGCTGATTTCTCAACTGAAATACTACAAGTCAAGAGGGAATGGCAAGAAATATTCCAAGTAATGAAAAGGAAAGACTTGCAACCAAGACCGCCCTATCCAACAAGACTCTCATTTAAAATGTAAGGCAAAATAAGGAGCTTCCCTGACCCCCCCACCAAAAAAAGTCTAAAAGCACACGTCTCCACCAAACCAGTTTTGCAAGAGATGCTAAATGGACTGCTATAAGAAGATTGGGGAAATGAGAGAGCGAGAAACACAAAAACATAGGGAAAAGGGGCAATGAATATATACCTATCAATAATAACCTTAAATGTAAATGGATTAAATGCTCCAATCAAAAGATATAGGGTAGCTTAGTGGATGAAAAAATCATGACTTGCATATATGCTGTATACAGAGACCCACCTCAGAACAAAAGATCTACACAGGCTGAAAGTAACATATGGGAAAAATATTCTAAGCAAATGGACCTGGAAAAAAAGCTGGGGTAGCAATACTTATATCAGACAAAATAGATTTCAAAACAAATGACATAAAAAGAGATGAGGGAGGACACTATACAATACTTTCTTTTTTTTACTTTATTGTTGTTCATTTACAATTGTCTGCATCCTCTCCCCTCCCCTCCTCCCAATCCCTCAAAACCCACCTCCTTCCCTTGCTCCCATACTCCCCTTTGGTTTTGTCCATGTGTCCTCTATAGTGGTTCCTGAAAACCCTTTTCCCCATAGTCCCCTCCCCTCTCCCTCTGGCTATTGTTAGACTGTTCTTAATTTCAATGTCTCTGGTTATGTTTTGCTTGCTTTCTGCTTTTGTTGATTATGATCCAGTTTAAGGTGAGATCATATGGTATTTGTCCCTCACCGCCTGACCTACTTCACTTAGCATAATGCTCCAGTTCCATCCATGCTGTTGCAAAGGGTATAAGCTCCTTCTTTCTCTCTGCTGCATAGAATTCCATTGTGTAAATGTACCATAGTTTCTTGATCCATTCATTTGTAGGTGGGCACTTAGGTTGTTTCCAGCACTTGGCTATTGTGAATTGTGCTGCTATGAACATTGGAGTGCATAGGTTCCTTTGAATTGGTGTTTCAGGGCTCTTAGGGTATAATTCCAGCAGTGAAATTGCTGGGTCAAAAGGCAGTTCCATTTTCATTTTTCTGAGGAAGTTCCATACTGTTTCCACAGTGGCTGCACCAGTCTGCATTCCCACCAACAGTGCAGTAGGGTTCCCTTTTCTCCACATCCCCTCCAACAGTTATCTATTGCTTTGTTGATGGCAGCCATTCTGACTGGTGTGAGGTGGTATCTCATTGTGGTTTTAATTTGCATCTCTCTGATGGCTAGTGATGCTGAGTATCCTTTCATATGTCTCTGGGCCCTCTGTATGTCCTCTTTCGAGAAGTGCCTGTTCATGTCTTTTGCCCATTTTTTAATTGGGGTTTTTGTCTTCCTGGAGTGGAGTCGTATGAGTTCTTTATATATTTTGGAGATCAAACCCTTGTCTGAGGTATCATTGGCAAATATGTTTTCCCATACAGTTGGTTCTCTTTTTATTTTAATACTTTTTTCTTTAGCCCTGCAGAAGCTCTTTATTTTGATGAGGTCCCATTTGTTTATTCTTTCCTTTATGTCCCTTGCTCTAGGGGACATATCATTGAAGATGTTGCTGCGTGGAATGTCTGAGATTTTCCTACTGATATTTTCCTCTAGGACTTTTATTGTGTCACGACTTATATTTAAGTCTCTTATCCACCTTGAATTAATTTTTGTGTATGGTGTAAGTTGGTGCTCAAGTTTCATTTTTTCGCACGTAGCCGTCCAGATTTCCCAACACCATTTGTTGAAGAGGCTATTTTTATTCCATTTTATGCTTCTGCCCCCTTTGTCAAAGATTAATTGCCCGTAGAGACTTGGGTTTATTTCTGGGCTCTCTGTTCTGTTCCATTGGTCTATCTGTCTGTTTTTATGCCAGTACCAGGCTATTTTGATT
This sequence comes from Micronycteris hirsuta, assembly GCA_004026765.1. Taxonomy (NCBI): domain Eukaryota; kingdom Metazoa; phylum Chordata; class Mammalia; order Chiroptera; family Phyllostomidae; genus Micronycteris; species Micronycteris hirsuta. The sequence goes on along the minus strand of PVJI01012489.1, from coordinate 12,165 downwards.
ACAGTGGACTTGTAATACAGTTTGATATCAGGTATTGTGATCCCTCATACTTTGGTCTTCTTTCTCAGACTTGCAGCTGATATTCAGGGTCATTTATGGATCCATACAATTTTTTTAAAGATTTTATTTATTTTTAGAGGAGAAAGAGCAATGTATGGTTGCCTCGCACATGGCCCTCACTGGGGACCTGGCCTGCAACCCAGGCATGTGCCCCAACTGGGAATTGAACCAGGACCCTCTGGTTCCCAGCCTGCGCTCAATCCACTGAGCTATACCAACCAGGCAGTTCCATATAAATATTTTAAGTGTTTGTTCTATGTCTGTGAAATATGCCATTGGTACTTTGATAGGGATTGCATTGAATCTATAAATTGCTTTGGGTAGTATGGACATTTTGATGATGTTGATTCTTCCAATTCATGAGCACGGTATGTATTTCCATTAGTTTGTGTCTTCCATGATTTCTTTCTTCAGTGTTGTGTAGTTTTCTGAGTATAGATCTTTTACCTCCTTTGTTAGGTTTATTCCTAGGTATTTTATTTTTCATGTTGATATGTCAAATGGGATTTTTTTTTTGGTTTCTGCTTCTGATATTTCATTGTTGGTATACAAAAATGCCTTTGATTTCTGGATATTGACTTTGTATCCCACTGCTTTGCCACATTCAATTATTAGGTTGAATAGTTTTTTGGCAGAGTCTATAGTATTTTCTATGTACACTATCATGTCATCTGCAAACAATGACTGTTTTGTTTTCTCCTTTCCAGTTTGGATGCCTTTTATTTCCTTTTCTTGTCTGATTGCTGTGGCTAAAACTTCCAGTACTATGTTGAATAGAAGTGGTGATAGTGGACAACCTTGTCTTGTTCCTGATCTTAGTGGGAAAGATTTTAGCTTTTGCCCATTAAGTATAATGTTGGCTATAGGTCTCTCATATATGGCCTTTATTATGCTGAGGAATCCTCCCTCTATTCCCACTTTGCTGAGTGTTTTTATCATAAATGGATGCTGTACCTTATCAAATACTTTTTATTCATCTATTGATATGATCATGTGATTTTTGTCTTTGCTTTTGTTTATGTGAAGTATTATGTTTATTGTTTTACGGATATTGTACCATCCATGCATCCCTGGGATGAATCCCGCTTGGTCGTGGTGTATGATCTTTTTAATGGATTTCTGGATGTGGTTTGCCAATATTTTGTTGAGGATTTTAGCATCTATTTTCATCAGTGATATTGGCCTGAAGTTTTCTTTCTTTGTTGTGTCTTTATCTGGTTTTGGGACTAGGATGATGCTGGCTTCATAAAAAAAGTTTGGGAGTCTTCCATCATTTTGGATTTTTTGGAATAGTCTGTGAAGGATAGGTGTTAGTTCTTCCTTAAATGCTTGTAGAATTCTCCTGTGAAACCATCTGGTCCAGGGCTATTGTGTGTCGGGAGTTTTTTGATTACTGCTTCAATTTCTTCTGCTGTTATTAGTTGGTTCAGGCTTTCTGCTTCCTCTTTATTGAGTTTTGGAAGATTATATTTTCCTAGAAATTTGTCCATTTCATCTAGGTTTTCAAATTTCTTGGCATATAGTTCTTCATAGTAGTGTCTTAAAATCCTTTGTATTTCTGTGGCATCAGTTGTAATATCTCCTCTTTCATTTCTGATTGAGTTTATTTGGGTCCTCTCTATTTTTTTCTTGATAAGCCTGCTTAGAGCCTTGTCAATTTCATTTATCTATTCAAAGAATCAGCTACTGGATTCATTGATCCTTAGGATTGTGCTTTTAGTCTCTATGTCATTTAATTCTGCTCTGATCTTGGTTAGTTCCTTCCTTCTACTTGCTCTGGGCTCTTTGTTGTTGTTCCTCAAGTTCTTATAGGTGTAGGGTTCGGCTGTTTGTTTGAAATGTTTGTATTTTTTTTAGGTAGGCCTGTATTGCTATGAATTTCCCTCTCAGGACTGCCTTTACTGTGTCCCATAAATTTTAGATTGTTGTAAGTTCATTTTCATTTGTTTCGAGAAATTTTTTGATTTCTTCCCTAATCTCGTTCTTGACCCATTTGTGTTCAATAGCATGCTATTCAATCTCCATGATTTTGAGTGTTTTGGGGTTTTTTCCTTTGGGTTGGTTTCTAATTTCAGTCCCTTGTGGTCAGAGAAAATACTTGATATGATTTCAATTTTCTTGAATTTGTTGAGGCTTGTTTTGTGTCCTATCATATGATCTGTCTTTGAAAATGTTCCATGTGCATTTGTAAAGAATGTGTATTTAGCTTCTTTGGGGTGAAAGGCTCTATATATATCAGTTAATTCCATTTCATCTAGGGCATTATTCAATGCCACAATATCTTTGTTGATATTTTGTTTGGAAGGTCTGTCCATTTTTGACAGTGGGGTGTTGAAGTCCCCTACTATAATTGTGTTGCAATCAATATCTTTCTCAAAGTCCTCCAAGATTTTCTTTATGTATTTGGGTGCTCCTATGCTGGGTGCATATATACTTACAATGTTTGTCTTCTTGATGGATTCTTCCCTTAAGTATTATGAAGTGTCCTTCTGGGTCTCTCTTTATGGCCCTTTTTTTGAAGTCTATTTTGTCTGATATGAATATTGCTACCCCAGCTCTTTTTTCCTGTCCGTTTGCTTGGAATATTTGTTTCTAGCCTTTCGCTTTCAGTCTATGTAGGTCTTTTGTCCTGAGGTGGGTCTCTTGTTGGTAGTATATGTGTGAGTCATGCTTTCTTATCCATTCAGCTATTCTATGTCTTTTGATTGTAGCATTTAATCCATTTACATTTAAGGCTATTATTGATAAGTACTTATTCATTGCCATTTTTTTGTATTCATGTTCCTCTCTCTCTCTTTCTCTTTTCCTTTCTTTCCTTAAGGCAATCCTTTAGCATCTCTTGCAGAGATGATTTGGTGGAGGTGTATTCTTTTAGACTTCTTTTGTCTGGGAAGCTCTTTATTTGACCATCTATCTTGATTGAGAGCCTCGCTGGGTATAGTAGCCTTGGTTGCAGGCCTCTGGTTCTCACGACTTGGAATATTTCTTGCCATTCCCTTCTGGCTTGGAGCGTTTTCATTGAGAAGTCATCCACTAGCCTTATTGGGGCTCCCTTGTATGTTCCTTCCTGTTTCACTCATGCTGCCTTTAAGATTCTTCTTTGTCTTGGAATTTTGCCATTTTAATTATGATGTGTCTTGAAGTGGGCCTGTTTGGGTTCCTTTTTATTGGGAGTCTCTGTGTTTCCTGGATTTGTGTGACTTTTTGTCTCATCAGATTAAGGAAGTTTTCCATCATTACTTTTTCAAACATGTTTTCTATCCCTTGCTCTTCTCCTTCTGGTATCCCTATTATATGGATATTATTATGTTTCATATTGTCCTGCATTTCCCTTAACCCCTCTTCATTCTTTCTGAGTCTCTTTTCCTTTTCCTTCTCTTTTTGGGTGTTTTTTTCTACCTTGTCCTCCAGCTCACTGATCTAATCCTCTGCCTCATCAAGTCTGCTTTTGATTCCTTCTATTGTGTTCTTCAGTTCAGATATTGTATTCTTCATTTCCTCTTGGCTCTTGTGGATAGTTTCTATTTCCTTTTTCATGTTGTTATAGTTTGCAGTGAGTTCATTGTAGTTTCCCTGTAGTTTCTGGTAATTTTCTGTGAGCTCATCGAGCCTCTCGAGTTTCTTGAGCTGCCTGATAACATATGCTTTGAACTCAATATCTGATAGTTGGGTTGCCTCTGTTTCATTTATCATTCTTTCTGGGGCTTCCTCCTTTCCTTTCATTTAGCGATTGTTTGTGAGCTTCTTCTTGCTAGCCTCTGATTCTTAAATTGATCTGTTCTGACTCCCTGGTTTTATATATGAGCTTCTATGGTAGAATACCTGCGAGATTCAGTTGTGTAGTCTCCTTAATCTCATTAGCTCGCTGGTCATGGACTGTCATTTATGTTGGCTCTCTGTATGTCTTTTGGTTTTGGTTGTTATGGGGTCTTTCTTTTGTGGGTATTTTCCTCCAACTAGTTAACTGAGTTTCACTCTGTCCACCACGCCTTGTATTCTGTTGTGCGGGTGTGGACAGGTTGTGTTGAAGTTGATTCTTCAGTGTGAACAAGGTTTTGAGGCTTCTATCTCACCCTTATTCAGTTGTTTGTTGTGGGTAATTTCTCCACCAATTGGTGTATTATTTGTTTGGTCCTGGATTGAGTTTAGTGGGGGTTCTACTTCCTCCTTCACCTTCTTCCGTTGTTTTGTGTTGGTGGTTCCTTTGTTGGTGGATTTCTTCTTCCAGCAGATGTACTGGTGTTCACTGCTTCCACCTTGCAAGTTCTCTGGAGTAGCGAAGTTAAATTTGTGTCACTGTCTCTGTTTTTTGGGCTGACCCTTGTCTGGGCCTAACTCTGGTCTCTTTACAGCTCCAGGTTTTAATGTCTCACCTGTGCGTAAAGAAGAGAGGGGAAAAGAAGAAGAAAAAAACCCCAAAAAGGAGTGAAGGAAGGGACAAGGAATAATATAAGGAAAGGAAGGAAGGAAGGACAAATAAAAAAAAAGAAGGAAAGAAAGGAAGAACGCATTAAAATAAATTTTTTTTCTATTTTTTATAAATTAAAACAAAAAATAGAAAATAAGAAATAAAAAGTGGAGAAGACTAGGAATACTAAAGGAAAGGGAGGAAGAAGGAATTAAAAAAATAAAGAAGGACAGAAAGGAAGAAGGGTGAAAAAAACAAACAAACAAACCTTCTGCTGGCTGGCTTTAAAAGTGTCCTGCCAGGCCTGTTCTTTTGGTCTTCCTGTCTGCGTCAGGCTGGGAAGATATCAGTTTTGCTTTTCTCCCTTCCTGAGATGCACTCTTTGCTGTTGTCCAGCCTCTAGCCCAATTCCTAGGTGTGCTTCTGGGTCCAGACTAGGTCTGTTGTTGTGCCATTTTTAAGGTGCACCAATTAGGGGCAACTCACCCACTGCCTTCCTGCTAGTTTAGATGCTAGGAACTCTCAGCGCCCCTTCTGGGTAGTGTGGCCCCCACACTGAGTCAAGAGTTTGTGAGGACTGCCGCTCCTCTTTTCAAGGCTTCTGCCTTTCTCCTACAGAGCCAGTTGGCCCTGCAGGGCTCCGTGTGCAGGGGCTGGGTGGCAAGCGCTTTGTTCCCGGCCCTCCGGGCATGAGCTCCACATACCTGTGTTCACTGTCCCCTTTTGTCCCTGGATTGGACGCCAGGAGCTGTAGGCCAGGGGGCCTGGTTGTGCACCCTCCCTGGTATTTTTGGAGTGGGCACAAGTGGGCTGTGGATCACTGGGTGCACGCAGTCCCTAATTCCCCTTGATTGGCTGTGCAAGCCGCAACTGGTCCCGGGGCCACTAGTTGCAAACTGCTCCCGGTTCTTCTGGAGTGGTCAGGGACAGGCCTCGGGTCACCGGGTTCGTACAGTCTCCAATTCCCCTTGATGGGAGCTCAAGCCACGACGGGCCAAGGGCCACCGTTTGTGCACTCACCTGGTGCTTATGGGGATTGGGCAGGCAGGCTGCCCTGGGCCTCCAATCCCCAGGTGTGCACCAACCCCAGGGCTGTTGGTGGCAGGGCCTCTCCAAATAGCCAGGTAGTGCCTATTTTTTTCCTATTTTTCTTTTTGAAAAATTTTTCCTATTTACGCCCGCCAGTCCAAATAGGCACCTGGTCTCTCCCACATCCCAACCTGGCCCTCTCCCAAGAATCTTACAGCAGAAGCAGCAGCTGCCGGGTCTGGGGCTGCAGCCCATCCTGCTCCCCACGCTGGTCCTGGGGGAGCTTTTCGTTTCAAAGAACTCTCCTTACCACCCGATCATCCAATTTCCCCTATAATCTTGGTCACCAATCTTCATATATGCTGGAATACTGTTGGGTGTTCTCTCTGTTCCTCAGAAAATCGGCTAGGTGTTTCACCAGTGGGCAGGAGGAAGTGGACTCCGCTCCCCTCTATCTCGCCGCCATCTTCCCTCCCTCTGGAGGACACTATATAATACTTAAGGGAACAATCCATCAGGAAGATCTGACCCTTATATACATATGTGGACCCAACATAGGAGAACCAAAATATGTATGGAAAATCTTGGAGTAGCTCAAGAAAGATATCAACAGCAACAAACTCATTATAGGGGATTTTAACACCCCGTTGTCAACAATGGATAGATCTTCTAAACAAAAATTCAACAAGGATATTGTGGCATTGAACAACACTCTATCAGAGTGTCCAAACTTTTGGTGTCTCTGGCCCACATTGGAAGAAGAAGTGTTGTCTTGGGACATACATGAAAATACACAAATATTAACTAAAACTGATGAGTAAAATAAAAAGGTTTTCAGTAAATTTATAATTTTCTGTTGGGCCACATTCATAGCCATCAAGGGATACCTGTGGCCAGCAGACCATAAGTTGGACTCCCTTGCTCTAGATTAAATGAACTTAATTGATAAATACAGAACCTTCCACCAAAAGGACAAAAATTTATATTCTTTTCAAATGCACCTGGAACATTTTCAAAGCTGGACCACATGATAGAACACAAAAGAAGCCTCAACAAATTAAAGAAAACTGAAATCATATCAGGCATTTGGATCACAATAGCTTGAAACTAGAAACCAACCTCGAGGAAAAAACTTGAAAACAGTCAAATTCATGGAGACTAAATAACATGTTACTAAACAATGAATGGGTTAACAACAAGATTGAAGAAAAAATCAAAAAGTTTCTGGAAACAAATGAAAATGAACACAAAACAGCCCAAAACCTATGGAACACCCGGAAGGCAGTCTTGAGAGGGAATTCATAGAAATATAGGTCTACCTTAAAAAGATAGAAAAATTTCAAATAAACAAACTAAATTTCATCTACAAGAACTTGAGGAACAACAACAAAGACAGCCCAGAGCAAGAAGAAGGAAGGGAATAACCAAGATCAGAGCAGAATTAAATGACATAGAGACTAAAAGCACAATTCTAAGGATCAATGAATCCAGGAGCTGTTTCTTTGAAAAGATAAACAAAATCAACAAGTCTTTAAGCAGACTCATCAAGAAATAAAGAGAGAGCACCCCAAAAATAAAATCAGAAATGAAAGAGGAGAAATCACAACCAATACCATGGAAATACAAAGGATTGTAATAAATTATTATGAAGAACTATATGCCAAGAAATTTGAAAAACTGGGTGAAATGGAAAAATTTCTAGAAAAATATAATTTCCCAAAACTGAATCAAGAAGAGGCAGAAAGCCTGGATAGACTAATAACAACTAGTAAAATCAAAGAAGTAATCAAAAAACTCTCAGCACACAAAAGCACTGGACTGGATGGCTTCACAGGAGAATTTTACAAAACATTTGGGGGAGAGCTAACCCCTACACTGCTCAAACTATTCCAAAATATCCAAGGAGAAGGAAGATTTCCAAACTCTTTTTATGAGACAAACATCATCCTAATTCCAAAATGAGATAAAAACACAACAAAAAAAGAGAACTACAGGCCAATATTGCTGATAAACATAGATGCTAAAATCCTCAACAAAATATTGGCAAACTGCATCCAGAAATACATTAAAAAGATCATACAACGTGTTCAAGTAGGATTCATCCCAGGGATGCAAGGATGGTATAATATTTGCAAATTAATAAACATAAACAAAAGAAAAACCACATAAACAAAAGAAAAAACAAAAGAAAAAACACAAATCACAAGATCACACCAATAGTTACTGGAAAAGCATTTGATAAGGTACATCACCTGTTTATGATAAAAATGCTCACCAAAGTGGGAATAGAGGGAGCATACCTCAATAATAATAAAGGACACATATGAGAAAATGATAGCCAATATCATACTCAATGGGCAAAAACTAAAAGCTTTCCCCCTAAGATCAAGAACAAGACAAGATGTCCTCTTTCACTACTTCTATTCAATGTAGTATTGGAAGTTCTAGCCACAGTGACCAGACAAGAAAAATAAGTAAAAGGCATCCAAAAAGGAAAGGAGGAAGTAAAACCGTCATTACTTAGAGACGACATTATAGTGACATAGAAATCCCTCACCCTGGCTGGTGTGACTCAATGGATTGAGTTCCAGCCTGTGAACCAAAGAGTTGCCAGTTCCATTCCCAGTCAGAGCACATGCCTGTGTTCTGGGCCAGATCCCCAGTAGGGGGCGCACCAGAGACAACCACACATTGACGTTTCTCTCCCTCTCTTTCTCCCTCTGTATAAAAATAAATAAATTAAATCCTTAAATAAAAAGAAATCCCTATAGGCTCCACCAAAAAACTACTTGATATAATAAATGAGTTTCTCAAAATAGTGAGATACTAAGTCAATATTCAGAAATTGAAAGCATTTTTTATACCAACAATGAAATAAAAGAAACAGAAACTCAGAAAAAATTCCCAATTACTATAGCAACAAGGAAAATAAATTATGTAGGAATAAACTTAACCAGAGAGGTAAAAGACTTGTATTCAGAAAACTACAGGACACTGAAGAAAGAAATTAAGGAAGATACAAACAAATGGAAGCATATACTGTGCTCATGGATTGGAAGAATTAACATCATTAAAATGTCCATAAAACCCAAAGCAATCTATAGCTTCAACTCAATCCCTGTTAAAATGCCAACGACATATTTCAGAGGATTATGAAAAATATTTCAAAAATGTATATGGAACTGAAAATGATTCCAAAAAGACACAGAAAACTTGGGAAAGAAGAAAGTAGGTGGGATCATAGTACTTGGTATCAAACTATACTACAAGGCCACTGTAATCAAAACAGCTTGGTACTGACATAAGAACAGACACATGGCTCAATAGGACAGAATAGAGAGCCCAGAAATAAGCTCATGTCTCTATGGCCAATTAATATTTGACAAAGAGGAAAGAAGCATAAAATGGAGTAAAAATAGCCTCTTTAACAAATGATGCTGGGAGATCTGGAATTGTATATGCAAAAAGATGAAATCAGACCACCACTTTACAACATACACTAGAAGAAACTCAAAATGGATGAAAGACTTAAACATAAGCTGCAACACCATAAAAGTCTCAGAGGAAAACATAGGCAGTACAATTTCAGATGTCCCATGCAGCAATATTTTCATGAATACATACATCCTCTATGGCAAGGGAAATAAAAGAAAGTATAAACAAATGGGACTACATCAGATAAAAAGCTTCTGCACAGCTAAAGAAAACATCATCAAAATGATAAGTTAGCCAACTGTATGGGAAAATAGATTTGCCAACAATACCTCAAACAAGGAATTGAGCTCCAAAATATATAAAGAACTCATATGACTCAACACCAGGAAGACAAACAATCCAATTTAAAAATGTCCTACTTCTGGTCAAGATGGCAGCATAGACAGACATGGCTCACCTGTTTGCACAATCACGTAAAAGTTAGAACTAAAATAAAGAACAACCATCCCTCAGAACCATCAGATTTTGAGTTGAATGGAAGTTTCACAACTACAAAAATTTAAAAAACCACATCCATCCAGACTAGTAGGATGGGTGCATTGTGGAATGGGCTAGCTCTCACCTACATGTGGTGGTTAAAAATTCAGTAGTGATATTTCGGGAGTGAGGAGTTCCAGCCCCACATCTGGTTCCCCAGCTCAGGGTTTCAGTGCCAGGAAGATAAGTCCCCACAACTTCAGGCTGCAAAAATCCATGGGAATTGAGTTGGTGGAATAAATTGTTAGAACCCCAAGACATTCCTCTAAAAGAACTCACACACAGACTCACCTACTCAGACTCACTCCCTATGAGTTCCAGCACAGGGGCACTGGGACAACTTCAAGCATTCTAACATCATAGGGATGCCAGAATAAAAAGAGAAAGATCAAGAAATTAGAAATCTATTTTAGAAAACAATGAAAGAAAATTTCCCTAATTTGGTGATGGAAATAGACATGCAAGTCCAGGAAGTACAGACAGTCCCAAACAAGATGGATGCAAAGAGGCCAACTCCAAAACACATCATAATTAAAATGCCAAAGGTTAAAGATAAGGAGAGAATCTTAAAAGCAGTGAGAGAAAAGAAGTTAGTTACCTACAGGGGAGTTCCCATAAGACTGTCAACTGATTTCTCAAAAGAAACTTTGCAGGCTAGAAGGAGTTGGGAAGAAATGTTCAAAGTCATGAAAGGCAGGACAGCCAAATTTTCTGTACCCAGCAAAACTATCATTTAGAATCAAAGTGCTGCTTTTAAAGAGCTTCCCAGACAAGAGAAAACTGAAGGAGTACATCATTACCAAACACTAGTATGTGAAATGTTAAAGGGACTTATTTAAGAAAAGAACATAAGAACTATGAACAATAAAATGGCAATAAATACAAATATATCAACAATTGAATTTTAAAAACAAACTAAGCAAACAAGAACAGAGACAGAATCATGGATACAGAGCACATTTTGATGGCTGCCAGATGGAGAGGGTTGTGGGGGAATAGGTGAAGAGGTGAGAGGATTAAGAAGTACATATAGGTAGTTAAAAAATAGCCATGAGGATGCAAATTACAGTATAGGAAATGAAGAAGCCAAAGAACTTACACATATGACTCATGGACATGAACAATGGTAGGGTGATTGCCTAAGGAAGTTGAGGGAGGAAGGTGGAGGAGGGTAAAGGGAGAAACTCAGTACAACTGTAATAGCATAATTAATAAAATGTAATTTAAAAAATGGGCAATGGATCTGAACATGCATTTCTCTAAGGAGGACATACAGAGGACCCATAGGCATATGAAATGATGTTCAACATCACTAACCATAAGAAACATACAAATTAAAACCACAATGAGATATCACCTCACATTGGTCAGAATGGCCATCATTAATAAATCAACAAACAAGTGCTGACGAGGATGTGGAGAAAAGGGAACCCTAGTGCACTGTTGTTGGGAATGCAGACTGGTACAGCCACTGTGGAAACTAGTACGGAATTTGCTCAAAAAACTAAAAATAGAAGTGCCTTTTGACTCAGCAATTCCACTGCTGAGATTAAACCCTAAGAATCCTGAAATACCAATTCAAAAAAACCTATGCACCCCTGTCATCACAGCATTATTAACAATAATCAAGTGCTAGAAACAGCATAAGTGCTCATCAGTAAATGAGTGGATCAAAAACTGTGGTACATTTACACAATGGAATTCTACTCAGCAGAAAGAAAAAAGGAACTCCTACCTTTGTGACAGCATGAATGGAGCTAGAGAGTATTATGCTAAGTGAAACAAGCCAAGTGGCAAAAGACAAATACCATATGATCTCACCTATAACAGGAACCTAATGAACAACAACAACAAAAAAACCCACAAATGAGCAAAAGAGAACCAGAGGCTTGGGAACAAGGAACAAATCGACAGGGATGAGAGGGTTAGGGGGAGTAAGGTAGGAAAGAAGGGGAAGGGCCTAGTTAAAGAACAAGTATAAATGACCCATGAACATGGACAACAGGATGGGACATCTGTGGGAGTAGATGGAAAGCTTGGGGGATTGGCTGGGAAAGGGGAGAGAAATGGGAAAATTGGGACAACTATAATAGAACAATAAAAAAACAAATAAATGAATAAAATAAAATCCTCAATCCTTAAAAAAAAAAGAAAATAAATTAGACAACTATCTTACCCCATGCACAAAACTTAACTCAAAATGGATTGAAGACTTGAGTGTAACACCCGAAACAGTAAAACTCTTAGAAAAAAAAAATTGGCTATAAGCTCCTTGATATCAGTCTCGACAATAATTTTTTGTATTTAACTCCAAAGGGAAAGGAAACAAAAATAAAAATAAACAAGTGAGACTTCAGGAAACTAAAAATCTACTGAGCAGGGAAGAAAACCATCAACAAAATGAAAACACAACCTATTAAATGGGAGAAGATATTTGCAAAGCACATATTTAGTAAGGGGTTAATATCCACAATATGTAAAAAATTTATACAACTTAACAATAAAATCCAATTTAAAAGTAGGCAGAATATCTGAATAAACATTTTTTTCTAAATAAGACATAAAAATGGCCAACATTTTTAACAATTACTTTATTGTTGTTCAATTACAGTTATTTGCATCCTCTCCCCTCCCCTCCTCCCTTCCTCTCCAACCCCACCTCCCCCGCCAGCCTCCCTCCTCCCCCTTAGTTCTGT
>PVJI01012488.1:6048-51587 GCA_004026765.1 Micronycteris hirsuta | reverse complement strand
AGTTTTTTTGTGAAACATCAAATCCCCCAGGTGACTCAGCCTCCCTACAGCCCAGATTTGGCACCTCGTGACTTCTGGCTTTTCCCAAAACTAAAATCACCTTTGAAAGGAAAGAGATTTCAGGCCATCAGTGAGATTCAGGAAAATAACGACTGGGCAACTGATGGCAATCCCAAGGTGCCTACTTTGAAAGGGGACTTGAGGCATCATTGTCCTGTATACCATGTTTCTTGTATCTTCTTCAATAAATGTCTCTATTTTTCATATTATGTGCCTGGATACTTTTGGACTGACCTCGTATGTGGGCTAGATGCTCTCATATCATCCTCATTTATTTTTTCAGGGTACTACTCTGAAGTAGTTATTATTTTCAGTGAGAAATAATTAGGCTTTATACTGATCTGCACTCAAAGTTTCATTCATATCAGCGTTGTTAGTAGTATGTATAACTTTTTCACTCTGATATTTAAAATACAAATTTGTTTGTTGGTGGTTGGATAAGAATTGAAACAAAACATCGTACCTTAAATGATAAATTCCTTTGAATTATCTTTATTTCTAGTCCTCTATTTCTTCAGAGATTTAACTTCTTGTTGATTATTTTTTTGTAATACTTTTCTTCCATAAAATTAAACTTGATATTGGCCCTCTAGCCAACAATTCTTGTTATCTTGGGATGCTAAGGACGTATCACTGAGCTCATACTGGCATATGCCAGTATGCGGTGTGTGTGTGTATTAGTTTTACAATTTTTAAAAATAAAACATGGTTTTAGTTCGATTCTCCCACAATTAACAGTGTAACCTAGCCATATTACCAGGGGCATACTTAAATTCTAATATCTTAAAGTCTGTATAATGGTCCATAGCATAAGTAAATCAGTATTTATTTGACTATTCCCTCATCTGAAAGTATTCATGTTTTCAAAGTGATTCATAAAAATTTATTTAGCGACATCTGAAATTCTTGTAATACACACCCTCAAGCACATTTTGTGTCACAACGTATTAAGTATTTTAGTTAATACTGGAAGCCTTGTAGAAGCCAGTTGTTGCTTATTTATTGTCTATGAAAGAAAGGGAATAAAAGGATGGCAGCTAGGAAGTTTGCAAAAGATATATTGGACATCTAGAAAGATTTTGATTTAATATATTTTTCTGGTAAGAGATAATAGAAAAACCTCTTTGAAAAACTTTATACATTTTAATGAAAGTTCATAAACAGTCGGATAACAAAGGATGAGGAAGGAACCTATTAGTAAAGCCTGAGGTAAAAGTATTATTGAGGAAATACATATCTTTTTTTGTTTTCTATTGTTTCAGGAGCAGTTTGGATTAATAAATTTTATTCTTAGTGAGAGATTGAAGAGCTGGTTCCCACAAGGGGGCAGACTAAGACAACCTGAAAACTTTCACACTATAAACAATATTTATTTTAAATTCATAGTTGATTTATTAAGAAGGAAGGGGAAACCACCAGGGGCTGGAAATGAGTAGAGAGATAATTGGCTAACCATCCATGAATGGCACCATATATAGGTGGCATTCACCTACCTCTTCCGTAGTGCATATAACATGCATGGACTGCTGGCAGGTTAGATACTCAGCTGTGGTTATTGTCAGATTGGCATTGGTGAGTGGAAGTCCATATGGCCAAGCCTATGTATAAATTCCATCCCTGTTACCACAGCCTCTTGGTTAATGAACCCATTGGCAAGAATAGAACAGTTAGGTAAAGATACTGGCTGAGTCCTTCAAACCAGTCATCTTACTTTACTGGGTTATTATGCACCTAATTTGCAGAGTTTGCTCTTTGGTAAACATTTACATGGGACGTAAATTACATCATATTCTTTGCCCTTAAAGAAGTCTATCCATATACTTCATCTCAAATTTCCTTGTCACCAGTTTTCTAATTACTCATTTCAAAGCCCTGAATATCCAGTCATATCATTAAACACTATCCATGAGTCAGTGTAGAACAGTATCTCTCTCATCTCTCCTTGCAGGCAAAATGAATGAATAGGTACCCTGTTCACCCTGTTCACTTTTCTACCAACAAGGGTTTCCTTTCACCACTCAGGGGTGTCCCACCTTTGGGCATCTCTGGGCCACACTGGAAGAAGAGTTGTCTTGGGCCACACATTACATACATTGCAATGTGTAATCACAAAAAAAATCTCATAATGTTTTAAGTAAATTTATGATTTTGTGTTGGGATGCATTCATAGCCATCCTGGGACATATGTGACCCAGGGGCCACAGGTTGGACACCCGTGCAGGACTGCCCCAGAGCAGGGTTGTAGTGTTGTCATCATCCTCATGTTATCATGCAGAGCTATCAGTAAACAAGCCTGATTACCACCCTGGCACCCTGCCCTGGGGTGGTCTCAGAGAATTCTTCAAGAAATCAAATATATTTAGATTGAGAGAAAAGGAGCACATAGCAGTAGGAACCTTGGGCATCTAGGCCACTTGCTCATGAAAATTATTTATGCCTCAGGACCTGCTCAAGCCTGAGCTCACGTACACTTCCTTTTGATGATGAAGTGCTGCACTATACAACGACCACATTGCTTTGTTGGTTCAACAATACTTAGTTCATGGTGGGCTGCCCAGGTCACATGGTAAAACGGTGGCCCATGGTCAGGCATTCGTTGTAAGGCCCTGTGGTAAGCCAAAACCTGTTTTTCCAAAAAAAGGATAATAGCTACTTGCACAGGATGGCCTAGTTTTAAAATAAAATACTAGAGGTTTGCTCTGAGATTCACCTAAATTTCTGCAGTAAGCACCATACAAGATCTCTATCCACCATGGATACTTCAAGCAGCATGGATATGGTGGGTTATATTCCCTAAGTGGCAGAGCAGCTTTCACAGCAGCCCACACTTGTTTCTGAGCCTTCTGTTGTTTTGGGCCTTCCTCACACCCAGCAGTCTTCTTGGTAAATGGTTCATAGTGGCATACCCATGTGGTACAAGTTGCTTCAAAAATCAAGGGCTCAGCTATAGGTTAGAAACTCGATTTTGCGTATCTTTAATGGTCTGTAATAGCAGTAATTTTTATATTTTTATTTAATAATATAAATTTCATTTTATTAACAACAGTAGTTTTATTAACAACAGTAATTTTAGTATTACTTCATATAACAATAAAACATTTATACAGTGAAAAAAAATCCAAGAGGCATTGTACATCCTTCTCATTGGTAAGAGAGAGAGAAGGTACAGTAACTTCTTCACCTTGGAAGGGTTATCTTGGGTTGCTTAAGACCACAAGGCTCACAGAAATTTCACCAATGTGGAAGACCTGAATTTTTGTGGGATTTATTTCCCACCCTCTGACATGCATGTGTTTTATTTACTACAGTATCTAGATCAGGTGCTGCTTGCTGTTCCCCACATCTCATCAGCATGAAATTATCAGTGTAGTAGACCAGCATGGTGGCCGATGGACTGAAAATAGTTAAGGTCCCTGTGGATTAGATTACTACCTAGGGCAGGAGAACTAATAGAAGGTACAGCAATGAAAATGTGTGGCTGACTCTGACAGCTGAATGCATACTGCTTATGATGATCTCATTATCAAGTCAATAAATGCAAACCAGGTGCCAGGGTATATTGATTTGCTTTAGCTGCAAAACCACATTTAAAACAGTAGCAGCAGTAGGAGTGAAAAATTCACTGTCATTTTCCAAGTTCTATCCAACTAATACATAAACCTATTATAGACAAGTTGAATGGGGATATGTAAGAGTTATCAACCTTGGATCTTTCCAGTGTTCAGTGATTGGACCATACTTTTACTCTAGAGACTGAACTTGATTTTGAATGTAGGTCTGAAACTTCACTGTGCAATACAGTACTCAGTCGTTGGCTCCATTTGGCCATTGAATACTTGAAATGTGGGTAGTCTGAAGGAAGATGTGTTTTATGTGTAAAATACACACCAGATTTTCTGTCTTCTCTGTTCTTTTCAAGGATGTTTGCCTTTACTTATTCAAACATTGTAATAGTTGCTCTAAGGTCTTTAGTTTTTGATTCTATTTTTATTATTTTTATCCTCACCCAAGGACATTTTTCATTGCTTTTTAGAGAGAAAGGAAGGGGGAGAGAGAGATAGACAGACAGACATTGATGTGAGAGAGAAATATCGATTGGTTGCCTTCTCATCTGTGCCCCAGCCAGAGAGTGAACCTGCAACCTGGGCATCTGCCCTCACCTTTCTGTCTGTGGGACAGTGCTCCAATTATCTGAGCTATACTATTCAGGGCCTGGTTTTTAATTCTAACATTTGTGTAATGTCAGGAATGGCATCTGTTTATTGACTTTTTCTTCTCAAGTTGAGATTTTCCTGTTGAATTATATGCCATACAATTTTGGGTTATATCCTGACATTTTGAATATTGTGATATGGGACCCTGGGTTTCATTTAAAACCTAAGGAGAATGTTGACTTGTGTGTGTACATGTGTGTGTCAGTGACCAGTCAACCAGGTGATGTTGAGGACAAAGGTTCCTAACTGCCTCCTGGGGGCTGTGGTCTTAATGTGTCAGTTTAGTTTTCTAAGCACTTGCAGTGACCCAGTGTCTATTCTGGGATCAGAGTGGGACTATGACTTGTTGCTGTGTTGTCAAAGCCTTTGATATATTGTTTAGGGCCAGATCCATGCATGCAGAGCTCATAGATGAACCCAGAAGTTCATACACAACTCAATGGACTTGTTTTCTTTGCTATCCCACCTAACCCCAATCTCACCAATACTTTACAGCTAGCTCCCCAGGGACCTCCCTTCTTATATTCAGGCTAAAAAACAGAGACTAGGTTTTCTGTTCTGCTGTTCATTTCCTGCAACTGTGTTTGCATCCAAGTTAAGTGATAAGAGGACCGGGGGGTGGGGGGGAAGCAATGAGGATTTGATTTACACTCTGGGGATCACAGTTTCTTGAGTTAGAGAAAAAGGTTCCCTTCTTTCAGAGTTTTAGGTGCCTGCCCAGTCACCAGTACTGTCTCTCTGCTGCTGCCGCCATGGAATTGTCTGGAGACTGGGAAAAAATAGGGGCTGCCCCTGGTCTCTCAGACTGAGAAGGGCCTCTCTTCCTGCCATTCACCAGAAAGGGAGGGATTTTCTTGGAGCTTTTTCTTACTCCGTAGACACGTATAAGTTTTGGGTTGTCTTTGAGTCCAGGCCAGGCCATACCTGAGGAAGAAATATGGTAAATTCACCAACGCTTAAGTGGAACTTCATATTCTCTGTTCCTTTCCCAGTCTGCGCACTACTATTTATTTTCACATTCACTCTCAGATAATGCATCCTTTTTAATTTGCTTTTATGTTTATATATTTAATTTTTAAAAAATAGATTGTATATTTTAGATTAAAATTGAGTAGAAAGTACGGAGAATTCCTAGGTGCCTCTTATACCCACATTTGCACAACCTCCTCTATAACATCCTGTTCCACAGTGGTACATTTCTTACAACAGATGGACCTACACTGACACATCATAATCACCCAAAGTCCATATTTTATAGTCGGGTTCAGTCTTGACGTGGTACATTCTGTGGATTTTGAAAATTTATAATGGCATGTATCCACCATTGTAGTATCATACAGAATAGTTTCACTGGCCTAAAAATACTCTGCATTTCGACTATTCATCTTTCCTTCCCCTCAGTCCTTGAAACCACTGATCTTTCTTACTGTTTTCTTAGTTTTACCTTTTCCAGAATGTCATACAGTTAGAATTACACAGTTTGTGCTTTATTCTGATCGGCTTCTTTCACTTAGTAAGATGCATTTAAGGTTCCTCCATGTCTTTTCATGGTGCAATAGCTCATATCTTTTTAGCACTGAATAATATTGCATTGTCTGGATGCACCATGTTCTATTTATTCACTCACTTACTGAAGGACATCTTGGTTGCTTCCAAGTTTGACAGTGATGAACAAAGCTGCTATAAACATCCATGTGCAGTATTTTGTGTGGATATAAGTTTTCAACTCATTTGGGTAAATACCAAGGAGCAGAATTCTTGGATTGCAAGGTAAGAGTATGTTCAGTTTTGTAAGAAATTGCCAAATTTTCTTCCAAAGTAGATTGACCATTTTGCGTTCCTTCCAGCAGTGAATGAGAGTTCCTGTTGTTCCATATACTTGTCAGCATTTGGTGGTGTCAGTGTTTTGGATTTTGGCCATTCTAATAGGTGTGTAGTGGTGTTTCGTTGTTTTAATTAGCAAGTTTTTAATAACATGTAATGGTGAATATCTTTTTATATGTTTATTTGCCATCTATATCCCTTCTTTGGTGAGGTGGCTGTTCATATCTTTTGCCCATGTTTTACACTTTTTTGTTGAGTTTGTGTATTTTGGGTAACAGCTCCTTATCAGATGTGTCTTTTGCAAATATCTTTTCCTAGTCTGTGGTTTTTCTTATTTTCTTGACAGTGTCTTTCCCAGAGAAGTTATTTTAAATACTTGTTTATTTATTAGAGAGAAGCGGAGGAAGGGAGAGAGACATTGATGTGAGAGAAACATCAACTGGTTGCCTCTCACATGTGCCCTGACTGAGGACCAAACCTGCAATGTAGGCATGTACCCTGGCCAGGAATCAAACTGGCGACCTTTCACTTTGCGGGACAGCGCCCAACCAACTGAACCACGCTGGTCAGGGTGAAAGGTTGTTTTGAATTTTAATGAAGTCTAGCTTATCAGTTATTTCTTTCATGGATCATGCCTTTTAGATACATGGATTATATCTAAAAAGTCACTGCCATACCCAAGGTCATATAGATTTTCTCCTATGTTATCTTCTTCCAGGAGTTTTATAGTATTGCCTATATATTTAGATATATGATCCATTTTGAGTTAATTTTTTTGTAAGGGGTATGAGGGCCATTTTTAGATTCATTTTTTAAAATGTGTATGTCCAGTTGTCCTTGCACCATTTGTTGAAAAGTTTATCTTTTCCCATTGTATTGTCTATTAGAGGCTCCTTTGACAAAGACTGTACTTTGTGTGCCTGTTTCTGGGCTCTCTATTCTGTTCCATTGATGTGTTTGTTTATTCTTTTTCACAGTACCACACTGCCTTGATCACTCTAGCTTTATAGTAAATCTTGAAGTTCAGTAATGTCAGTCCTCCATTTTGCTCTCCCCCTTCAGGTACTGAGTCGGCTGTTCTGGTTCCTTGACTCTCCATGTAAACATTAGAATCAGTTTGTTGATATCAGCAAAAACAACTTCCTGGGATTTAATTGAAATTGCAGCTACTCTCTTAGGTCAATTTGGAAAGAACTGACATTTTGACAATATTGACTCTTCCTATCCATGAATGTAAACTATCTCTCCATCTACTTAGATCTTTGATTTCTTTCACTAAGAGTTTTGTAGTTCTTCTGATATATATCTTGTACATATTATTTTAGAATTATACCTAAGCATTTCAATTATTAAATTCACAGTCTGAAAATTCCAACATCCCTACCATATCTGGGTCTGGTTCTGATGTATGTCTGCCTCTTCAAGCTGTGTGTTTTGCTTTTTACTATGTCTTGTAAGCTTCTGCTGAGAAGTGGACAACATGTGCTGGGTAATATGATGTGGTAAACTGTAATGTATTTGTAAAGTGTGGGGAGGGAAAGCATTCTAAGTTCTATGATTAGGTCTCAGTCTTTTGGTAAGCCTATGACGCTCGGCTGTGAACTTCATTTCGCGTTGTTTTTTTTGTTGTTGTTGTTGTTTTCTTCTCTCTTTGGAAACTGGAAGTGAGATCTAGGCATCCTTTCAAGGGTTTATATTTGCATTCAGTGGGCAAGTAAAGGTAGAATATGCTTGTTCAGTCTTTTCTGGAACTGGAACCTAGTTATGTTTTTCAAATATATAGCCTTGCTGGTATTTATAAAACACTCATACTATTTATTTGTATCAATTCTGTTATGTAAAACAAGTTAAAATTTGCGGCCGATGGCTTTCCCACATTGTATATATTCATAAGTGTCCTCTTCAGTGTGAATCCTTATGTGTCTGTAAAGGTGAAAGGGATCATTGAAGCCTTTCTCACATTCATTACATATAAAAGGTTTCTCTTCACTGTGTGTGTTCACATTTTTCATTTGGGATGAGAGACTTTTGGTAACTTACCCATAGTCACTGCATTCATAAATTTTCTAACTAGGATGTACTCATGTATTCAGTAAGGTTAAATAAAGTTACTTTCGAAGGTTTCTCTGAATTCATTACAGTCATAGTGTTTCTCTCTGGTGTGTATTCACAACAGCATTGTAAGCTTAATGTTCCTACTTAAGGCTTTTTCTCAGTCATTGCATTTGTAGAGTTTCTCCCCAGTGTGGATGGATGCTCTAGTGAGCAGTAAAATGAGTGATTCGGCTGTAGGCTTTCCATAAGTCTTTGTGTTCATAGAGTTTCTTCTTAGTATGTATTCTTGTGTGCACCTCAAGACTACAGATGTTTCTGAAGAATTTTCCACTCTGATTACCTTAATAAAGTTTGTCTTCAGTGTGAGATCTTATGTACATTTTAGGGATAACTTATAGCTCAGATGCTCTCCTGCTCTGAAAATATTTAAAGAAGTTTCTCTTTATTTTGAAATCTCCCGTGTCTCTAATGGGAATAATGGTTACCAAAGGCTTTCTTACAGTCCTTACATTCATAATTTGTCTGTCTCTCCTTTATGATCCCTCTCCTACAAAATAAGATTAGTGTTTCCTCTAAGCAGGGGTGTCCAACCCGCAGCCCACGGGACACATGCAGCTCAGGATAGCTATGAATGCATCCCAACACAAAATCGTAAATTTACTTAAAACCTTTTTATTTTTTTGCTCATAAGTTTTTGTTAGTGTTTGTGTATTTAATGTATGGCCCAAGACAACTCTTCTTCCAGTGTGGCCCAGAGATGCCAAAAGGTTGGACACCCCTGCAAGGCTTTTTCACATAGATTACATTCATAAAATTTATCTCACTAAGATCCCTTTCTATTTGTATCTCATTGCTGCAGACATTGTAGGGGGAAGCTGAGTTTTCCCTCTCTGATGCCTGCTTTCACTACTTTTCTTCAACTGTGTCTGGAGATCCTAGCCTCTGTAAGAAAAGATGTTCTTTCTGTGCTGGGACCATAATTGTGAGAAGAAAACCCCACAGGGTTTGTAGATGGAAGGGCCAGATCGGGGCCTCCACAGAAGACAAGCAGCCTGAGTCAGCTGCACCACCCCTGCCCACCCAGAGGCCACCCCAGTACTCAGGTTTCAGTAAGACTGAGGGGCATGTGCAGTAAACAAGGCAAAGGATACCTTTTGTTATGATGCTTTCATTCTAGAGCAGCGATTTTCAACCGGTGTGCCAGAAGAATTTTTAAAACATGTAGTACCTGAACATCTAATCAGGGGCACTTGACCTCTTTTCCCTTAGATTGTCAAATTAAAAAAAAAAAAAAAAGACAACAGTCAACACAATAAAATAGTCATCCAGTGTGAATGAATCAAAATTATATCTATTTTTTGTCAGATTGGCAAAAAAATACAGTTTTTGGTGTGCCATAGAATTTTAGTAATTAGATTATGTGAGCCATGAGATAAAAAAGGTTGAAAATTGCTGTTCTAGAGTAGTGAGACAAATACAAGAACCACATAATTTCAGGTCATGATAAATACTATCAAGAAAATAAAACAGGGTTATTTGATAGAGAATGAAAGATGGAGAAAACACTGGATGGTAACTTTAGATTAGTCTGGTAGGCCTTTCTGAGGAGGCGACATTTGAGCTAGGACCTTTTAAAGGCAAAAGAGCCACCTTTGCAAAGATACTGGGACTACGCATTTTAGGTGGAAGAAACAGGCAAAGTTCATAAGTTGATAACAAATTTGTCCAGATCAAAGGAACTGAAATGCTAGTGTGACAGAAGCCTTGCGAATTGAGGGAAGAAGTGGGAAGTGATAAAGTCAGAGGAGTTGGGAGATGTGATGAAGTCAGAGAATTAGTAGGTGGGGCCAGATGGTATAGGGCCTTATAGATCATAGTAAGGACTTCTGCTGCTAATTGACTATGTGATCCTATATTAGTTATTAAACTTTCTCTGCCTCATTTTTTTTTTGCTAATACCTGAATTTGTGAGAAATGATGCACACTCAGAGTAGTATAAATCTTGCCTTGAAAGAACATTAGGAATAATTTAGGCTACACCCCTTTGTTTCAGAAATATATGATAGCCTTTTGACAAATTATGCATTGTTACTATGTATATTATGTTGAACACAATTACATTTGTTTAGGGACCAGTTTATCACCTACACTATTGTTTTTTCTCTATACTTCAAAAAAACAAAATTTCATTGAATAAAACATTCAGTCAGAAAAGTTTGCAAGTCATAAATATGCATACAAAAAGTTCTCTTAGGGCTTTTTAAAGTCAGATTTATTGAAATTTAATTTATATACAGTAAAATTTCTCTTAGGTTTGTAGTAGCATGACTTTTTATAAACAAGTGATTAGGTAACTATTACTAAAATCAAATATAGCTTATTTTCATCATCATATAAAGTTCCATCATGCTCTTCTGCAGTCCTTTCTTCCAGCCCCAAATCCTTGTCAACTACTGATCTGTTTTCTCTTACTGTCATATTTTTCAGAATATTCTATAAATGAAACAATGCATTATGTAGCCTTTTGACTCTGACTCCATATGCTTTATGCTCTTGAGATTCATCTATTTTTGGATTTTTTTCCTGTGTCAGTAGTTTATTCTATATAATTGCTTAGTAATATTCATTATGTATATCCCACAATTTGCTTAACCATTCACCAGTTGATGGACACTTGGACAGTTTCCAGATTTTGAAGATTATGAATAAGTCTACTATTTAAATTTGGGGGAGGGCACTGTGTCTTTGTTTCTTTTGGATAAATGTCTAGGTATTGGATTGCTGGGTCATATTATTAGTTTATGTTCAAATTGTCGTCTGCTTCCCAAAGTTATATAGCATTTGGTATTGTCATTAGCAATATATGTATTAGTTCATCCTTCCCAGCACTTGGTATTATCAGCATTTTAGCTTTAAATTTTAGCCATTTCACTAGGTGTCTAGTGTCATCTCCTAGTTTGCATTTCCCTGGTGATTAGAGATGTTGAGCATCTTTTCACATGCTTATCTGACATATCTCTTACTTAGTGTAGTATCTGTTCAAATCTTTAGGCTCTTTTTTAAATTGGGGTAGTTTCCTGTTACTGAATTAAATGAAAGAGTTCTTGTATTCTTAGTAACAGTCCTTCATCAGATGAATATTTTACAAGTATAGTATCTCAATTGGTACTGGTTTTTCATTTTGTAACGGTGTATTTTAAAGAGTAGAATTTTAAATTTTTGTGAATTTCAACATACCAATTTTTCTTATGGGTCCTCTTTTTGTGGTCCATTGTAAAAAAGTCTTTGCCTGACAGAAGATCACACAGATTTTCTCCTGTGTTTTTTTCTAGAAGTTTTAGAGTTTTAGGTTTTTTGTTAAGGTCTATGACCCATTTTAATTTGATTTTTTAATGTGGTGAAGGTGTAGGTTTATATTTTTACTTATGAATATCCAAGAGTTCCAGAATCATTTGTTCTGGTTTTTACATATGAATATCCAACAGTTCCAAAATCATTTGTCAAAAGATTATCCTCTTGACACTGAGTCAACCTTACACTTTTGTCAAAAATTGACTATATTTGTGTGGGTCTTTTTTGGGATGCTAGTCTGTTCCACTGATTTTTATGTCCATTCTTTTGCCAGTATCACATACTCTCTGGATTACTGTAACTTTACACTTAGTCTTCAAATGAAGCTCTGTAAGATGCCATACTTTATTTTTATCTGTTCAAAATGATTTTGCCTATCTAAGTTCCTTTGTTTTTACATATAAAGTTAAAAATCAGACTTCCAGCCAATATGGAGGCATGGGTAGACGTGCTTTACCTCCTCGCACAAAAATAAGAAGGATAACAACCAAATTAAAAACAAAAAACAACCAGAACAGCCAGAAAACCAAACTGTGTGGATGCCTGAAAACCAAGGAGTGAAAGAAGAAGCATGAATCCAAATGGGAAGGAGGGATGCAGATGGGCAGCTGGAGTGGAGAGGACGTGTGGCCAGGTGGTGGTGGTGGCCAGCAGAGCAGGTAGTCTCACATTCAAGTACTGTGAATGAAAACCAGGAGGGACAACTGGGGAGCAAGCAATCCCAGCTCCAGTCCCAATCATACCATGCAGCCCAGGGTTCCAGCACCGAGGAAATAAAGCCTCATAACCTCTAACTGTAAAAACCAGTGGGGGTTGCAGCATCAGAAGAAACTGCTGGTCTCACAGGAGACTCCTTTTAAAGGGCACATAGGGTCCTAGAGTGTACAAACCTGCCCACTCAGGGAATCAGCACCAGGGAAGCAGCTAGAAGGGTGCTAGTCATTTAATGGGAAGTGGGGGAAGTGACTGAAAAAGGGGCAGGAGCTAAGAAAGAGGCATTTGTCTCTCTCTGATCCCTCCCCCACATACGGCACCACAAAGCAGCAAAGTAGATTGCCTCACCCTGGCAAATACCTAATGCTCCACCCCTTACAAAATAACAGGTGCTTCAACGTGGGGAATCAAAGCAACTCTACCTAATACACAGAAACAGAAGGAGGCTGCCAAATAGAGGAGACAAAGAAATATGGCCCAAATGAAAGAACAGATCAAAATTCCAGAAAAAGAACTAAGTGATGAGGAGCTATCCAACCTATGAGATGCAAAGTTCAAAACACTGGTGATCGGGATGCTCATAAAAATGACTGAGTATGACTGCAAAATAAAAGAACACATGAAGGCTATACAAAGTGAAATAAAGAAAAATATACAGGGAACTAGCAGTGAAGAGAAGGAAGCCAGGGTTCAAATCAATGATTAGGAACAAAAGGAAGAAATAAACATTCACCTGGAACAGAAAGAAGAAACAAGAATTTGGAAAAATGAGAGGCTTTGGGACCTCTGGGACAAATTTGAACATACCAACATCTGAATCATAGGGGTGCCAGATGGAGAAGATGAAGAGCAAGAAATTGAAAACTTATTGAAAAACATAATGAAAGAGAACTTCCCTAATCTGGCAAAGGAAATAGACATACAAGTCCAGGAAGCTTAGAGAGTCCCAAACAAGTTGGACCCAAGGAAGCACACACCAAGACACATCATAAGTAAATTACCCAAGATTAAAGATAAGGAGAGAATCTTAAAAGCAGCAAGAGAAAAGGAGAGAGTTACCTACAAAAGAGTTCTCATAAGACTATCTCCCAAAGGTTCCTAAGCCTCTCCTCATTTTTTGAATTCCTGTTTCTTCATTCTGTTCCGATTGAATATTTATTTCTTCCTTCTGGTCCAAACTGTTGATTTGAGTCCCAGTTTCCTTCCCTTCACTGTTGGTTCCCTTCCCTTCACTGTTGGTTCCCTGTATACTTTCCTTTATTTCACTTGTCATAACCTTCACTTTTTCCTCTATTTTGCAACCATACTCAACCATTTCTGTGAGCATCCTGATTACCAGCGTTTTGAACTCTACATCTGGTAGGTTGTCTATCCCTTCATCGCTTAGTTGTATTTTTTCTGGAGTTCTGATCTGTCTTTCATTTGGGCCATATTTTTTTTCTTGGCACACCTGTTATGTAGGAAGGGGTGTAGCCTTAAGTGTTCACCAGGACGGGGCAACCCACTTTGTTGTGTTGTGGTGATGTATGTGGGGAGGGGTCTGAGAGGGAACAATACCACTTGCTCAGCTCTCTGCTGGCTTTCAGTCACTTCCTCCGCTATCTATAAGCAAATTGGGCCCTCTGGTGCTGATTCCCAGGTGAGTGGTTTTGTGTACATTCTAGGACCCTGTGGGTCTTTCCAACAAACTCTACTGTGAGGCTGGGAGTTTCTCCTGCTGCCTCAGCCCCCACAGGTTTTTTCAGTCAGAGGTTTTGAGGCTTTATTTCCCCATGCTAGGACCCTGGGTTGCACGATCTGTCTCACTCCTCATTGTTCCTCCTGGTTTATCTGCACGTGAATGTGGGACTGCTTGGTCTACCGGCCCTGGCCTGGCCTGGCCCTGGCCAGTCCTCTAGCTGCCACCTTGCTGTGAGTCCACTCCCCCCGGCTGCCTGTCTCTGCCCCTCCTACCTGTCTGAATGAATGTTTCTTCTTTAACTATTTGGTTTTCAGACTTCCATACAGTTCAGTTTTCTGGGTGTTCTGGTTATTTTTTGTTTTTAAATTTGATGTTGTCCTTCTTTAGGTTGTGCAAGCAGGCAAAGTATATCTCCCCACGCCTCCATCTTGGCCTGAAGTCTAGCAGGTTTTTTTTTTTTTTTTTGGATTCCTTAGAATTTTCTATATAGGCAATCTTTCCACGTGATTGCAGATCCTGTACTAGTTTTTACATTTTCTTGGCCTGTTTCCTGCCTAATAGATGGACTTATGAGAATATTACCAACTCACAGAGTGATATAAGCCTTGATATAAAAGGATATTTGGAATAATTTAGGCCAAACCCTTTGTTTCTGAAATATGTACAAGCCCTTGACTTTAGGAGTTAATCACCATGCTATGTTTTGTTTTCCTGTGTACTTTTTAAAAATAAACTTTTATTGAAGTTTAACATGTAAACTAAAAAATTTACAAATCATATGTATAGTTCAGTAAATTATCATGCTGGGGTTTTGGTTTGTAAGTGTTATTTGGGGTATTTATATAAGTTGAAAAATTAGAAGGCAGTTATTTAGAATAGGTATTGCTGTGGGATAAAGAATTTTTTAATTAACCTGAACTTTAATATCTAATAATCATCTGTATTAAATGCAAGACTTAGCAATGACTGAAATTTTTATAGAATTATAATTACTCCTAATATTTCTTTGGTGTCCATGTACTTGATGTCTGTGCTTTCTTGTATCAGATTTTGAATATCTAATCACCAGGTGTCTAGCGTAAGTGATTTTTTTCTGTCAAATTAGCAGTTTGTATTTTTCTGCCATTATCTCTATCTTATTTCAGTAACTTTCATTTGCTTGATCAAAGAAAAGTGGTCATTAAAAGAAAGGTAGAAAATAAAGATTAAGTAATTTGGAGTACCAGTAAATATTATCATATATGCTTAGCTAATTGGATTCCCAGTTTTTTACTTCCTTCCTGTTATGAAATTATATATTTATTCCTTTTGCTATGCAGCTTTTCAGCAGTTCCCACTAAAGTATGCCAAGTATAATATGATTGATGAGAGGTCTTAAACATGCTCCTCTGATTTGACTTGGCTTCCTGCACTCCTATGACCTATCATGAGGAGAGCATTCCCCATGTAATCACTGTCCCTTCAGTGAGTTGGCTTAATATCAGAGACACTGGAATAGTTCTGAACCTGATAGCCCAACCTAGATCAGCTGACTCATAATCAATCTGCAGACTTCATGAACATAAAGGTAATGTTGTTGTAGACTACTGAGATTTTGAGGTTGCCATGTATCCAATAAAAATTAACTAATACAGTCAAGTTCTGTGACTGCTTCCCAGTACTTTTCTTTAGTTGAAGTATATAATTTTTAGGGTTTTTTTTGTAGCTACAATGAGTTCAAGCACAATTTATAGGACAGAGAAGATGAAGAAAAATATTTTTAAACAGAAAAGTAAACTAGGACATTTAGATTGGACTAATTGAAGTATTATTCCTTAAGGAGTGTTATTAGGTTCTAAAATTATCAGCTAAGTTCTAATTTGGAACATCTCAAGTGAAATGAGGTGCTTCACTAACTCAAATTCATTCTTCTAGATATATTTATTACTTTAAAAGAATCTAATGCTGATTTTTGTCAAAAGGATTTTTCAGGAAATTACACTAATGGCGTGCCTCTTTGTTTATAAACCTTTAAAATACTATAATTTCATATTAATCAGTTTCAAGTTTATTCATGAAAGCCCAAAGATTATAAATCTATTGTGAGAAAAATAAACTTGAAAAATAGGTTTGGGATTTACAATATCCACCTGGATCACAGTTCCAGATAGAGGAAAAAGGGGATCCCAGTTCCAGATAGAGAAAAAAGAACAGTTGGAAGAGAAGAATTAGGCAACATAGTAAAAGAGAGCACCCAGAGTCCAATGAGAAGAAAAAAGTTAAGACATATTCTGGTAAATTTTTAGCACTGAAAATAAATAACAAGTCCTAGATTTCTACCAACAGAAATTTGGGGGAAAGATAATAGTGATCTTGACTATGGTAATGGTAGGAGAAATGAAGAAAGCATGGTGATATGAAATCTATTTTAGGTTAATAATCTGCAGAACTGCTGTTGCATTTGTTGCAAAGGGATGTGTTGGAAAGAAATTAACAAAAATTACTAGGCTTCTGGTTTGAATAAATATGTAAGTAGATGGCATATATCTACATAAATATATCTACAATTGATTTTAAGTATTTTAAAGTGCACCATTCAGTGGCTTTATTAAAAGCCACTGAATTTAGTACATTTACAATGTTGTGTATTCATCACTACTATCTAAATCATCACCCCAAAAGGAAATCCTGTACATCTTAAGCAGTCACTCCCCATTCCTTCCTGCTCATAGGCAACAACTAGTCTACTTTCTCTCTGGATTTTCCTGTTCTGAACTTTTCATGCAACTGCAGTCTTACAGCCTGTGACCTTTTGTGTCTGGCTTCTTCCACTTAGCATAATGTTTTGAGGGTTTATCAATATTGTAGCATGAATCAGGCCTTCATTCTTTTTATTGCTAAATAATATTCCATTGTATAAGTAAACAACATTTTGTTTATTTGCACATCAGTTAATTACATTTGAGCTGTTTGAACTTTTTGGCTGTTATAAATACTACTGTTGCGAACATTGTGATCAGGTTTTTGTCTGAAACCCTTTTTCATTGCTTTGGGGTGTACACACAGAAAGGGGAAAGCTGGCTCATATGGTATTTCTCTGTTTAACTTTTTGAACTGCCAACCTGTTTTATACAGCAGCTATACCACTTTATGTTCCCATCAGCAGTGTTTGAGGGTTCTGTTTCTCCACATCTTTACCAACACTTCTTTGTTGTTTGTCTTTTAATTTCATTTTTAAAATAACCATCCTAGTTGGTTTGAAGTGGTATTTCATTGTGGTTTTGATTTGCATTTCTGTAATGAGTATCTTTTAATGTGCTTATTGTTCATTTGTGTATCTTCTTTGGAAAAATGTCTATTCAAGTCTTTTGCCTATTTTTAAATTATATTGTTTATATTTTTATTGTTGAGTTATAGGAGTTCTTTATATTTTCTGAATTCTAGACACTTAACAGATACATGATTTGCAAATATTTTCTATCATTCTGTGGGTTCTCTTTTCACTTTCTTAATAGTGCCCTTGATGTACAGGTGTTTTATTTTCCAGTTTACTAATAATTCTCTGTCTTACCTGTTGTTCAGTCCATCTATCGAGTTTATATTTTCATAATTTTAAGTCAATCCTGGACTTCTAAACTTCTATTTTTCTCAAATATTAAGCACACTACTTTTTTTTTAAAACATGCAACATGATACAAACTTTTAATACTGCATTTGGTCAGTATTTCCCCAGAGAAACTCTCAGCATTTTTGACCCAGTAATTCTGTATTTAGGATCTAGATCTAGAAAGGACTGTATTAAGTGGCTGTTAACAAGAGACTGGTTAAATTCTATTGGGTTGGCCAAGAAGTTAGTTTGATTTTTTTCTGTAAGATGGCTTTAGTAGCACTTAGTTGTCTTTAACTTCGTTTGAAACAATTTTATTAGATTGTATTGTGACAACTGTCATATCAGCATGAATTTTAAAAAAACTTATCAAAATTGGTGAATTTTTGTGTAGCCATTTTAATATTAAAGATGGAAGAAAATAAGCAACATTTCTCAGCATATTATGCTTTATGATTTCAAGAAAGGCAAAAACACGACTGAAAGCAAAAAAGGATTTGTGCAGTGTGTGGAGAAGGTGCTGTGACTGATTGAATGTGTCGAAGTTTAGTGCTGAAGATTTCGCTCTGGATGATGCTCCACTGTTGCGTAGACCAATTGAAGTTGACAGTGATCAAATCGAGACATTAATTGAGAACAATCAACTTCGTACCATGTGGAGATAGCCAACATACTCAAAATATCCAAATCAATAAAGTTACTGGTGAAGATGGTTTTGTGGAAACAAACATACTGACTTTTTGGCCAACCCAATAATATGTGATATACCACAGCAATTTTCAAAATGAGTTAGAATTACATATGATGAAATTACAACTGTAACACAGTTGGGAACCCTAGGTGAGAAACTTGATTTAATCTTCTCAGTTTAAACTGCATTATCATCATTCCATGGAAGACCATGTGCTTATTTTTTAAATCCACCACTCATTTTTCCCCAGCATTATTGAGGTATGATTGACAAATACAGATTATACGTATTTAAGGTGTACAACATATTGTTTTGATACACATCTACTTTGTGAAGTGATTACTACAATCAAGCTAATTAAGGTGTTCATTTGTTAAGATCTAGAATGTATTCATCTAATAACTGAAAGTTTGAACATCTTCCTTTTCCCTCACCCCCCTCAACCCTGATAACCACCATTTTCCTCTCTGTTACTTTGAGTTCGACTTTATTTTTAAGATTTAATATGTAAGTGAGATGATGTAGTATTTATCGTTGTATGTTTCGCTTATTTCACTTATCATATCCTCCAGGCTCATCCATGTTGTCACAAGAGGCAGGATTTCCTTTTCTGAGGCTGAGTAATATTCCTCTGTGTGTGTGCGTGTGTGTACATGTGTGAAATCACATCTTCTTTATCATCAGCTGAGATTATTTCCATATCATGGCTACTGTGAATAGTGCTGTAATCAGTGTAGGAATGCAAATATCTCTTTGAGATAGTAATTTTATTTCTTTTGATATATCCTAAGAAGTAGGGTTGCCAGTTCATATGGTAGTTCTACTTTTAGTTTTTCAAGAAGGCCCAATACTGTGTTCCAGAATGGTTGCACCAGTTTACATTCCCACCAACAGTATCAAAGGATTCCCTTTTGACCATGTTATTGCTAACACTTGTTATCTTTTGACTTTTCTGTAATAGTTGACCTAACAAGTATGAAGCGATACCTCATCGTGGTTTTGATTTGCATTCTTCTGAGTATTAGTGATGCTGAACACCTTTCCATGTACCTGTTGGCCACTTTTGCATCTTTGGAAAAATGTTTTTTTGAACCCTTTGCTCATTTTTTAATTAGGTTATTTAGTTTTTTGCTGTCAAGTATGAATTTCTTATATATTTGGATTTTAATTCCTTTCTGGATATATGATTTGCAATGTTTCTCAATTCTGTAGGTTGCCTTTTTCTTTTTTTTCTTTTTTTTTATTGTTGTTCAAGTACGATTGTCTCCCTTTTCACCCTACCATGCTCCCCGCCCCACCCATACCCACTTTTTCTTTTTCTTTTAAGATTTTATTTTTATTTTTTAGAGAGAGGGAAAGGGAGAGAGACAGAGAGGGAGAGAAACAGCAATGTATGGTTGCCTCTCACATGGCCCTCACGGGGACCTGGCCCGCAACCCAGGCATGTGCCCTGACTGGGAATCGAACTGGTGACCCTTTGGTTCCCATCCCGCGCTCAATCCACTGAACTACACCAGCCAGGGCACTTTTTCATTTTTTTGATGGTTTCCTTGGCTGTGCAGAAACTATTTAGTTTGATGTAGTCTCACTCGTTTACTTTTGCTTATGTTTCTTATACTTTTGATGTCAGATCCAAAAAAAAAAAATCATTGCCAAGACCAATTCCAAGGAGATTTTTCTTTTATTTTTTCTTCTAGAAGTTTTATAGTTTCAGTTTCTTACATTTATGTTTTTAACCCATTTTCACTTGACTTTTGTATATGGTATAAGATAAGGATCCAGTTTTATTCCTTTGCATGTGTCTATCTCATTTTTCCAACACTATTTATTGAAGAGACTGTCTTTTTCCTATTGTGTATTCTTGGTGCCCTTGTTGAAGATTAATTGACGGTATATGCATGGGTTTATTTCTAGGCTTTCTGTTCTGTTCAGTTGGTCTGTTTATATGTTGTGTGTGTTTGTATGCTAGTACCAAATTATTTTGATTATTATAGCTACATAATATAATTTGAAATCAGGAAGTGTGATGCCTCTGGCTTTGTCCTTCCTGCTGAAGATTACTTGATTACTTTAGCTTTTTCTTAGAAACTTTAGGATTTTTTAAAAATTTCAGTGAAGAATGCCATTGGAATTTTAATAGGGGTTGCATTTAGTCTGTAGATCACTTTGGGTAGTATGGACATTTTAACAATATTAATTCTTCCAGTAAATGAACACAGGATATCTTTCCATTTATTTGTGCTTTTTAAAAAAAGATTTTATTTATTTATTTTTGGAGAAAGGGGAAGGGAGGCGGAAAGAAAGGGAGAGAAACGACAATGTGTGGTTGCCTCTCATGCAACCCATATTGGGGTCCTAGCCTGCAACCCAGGCATGTGTCCTGACTGGGAATCGAACTGGCAACCCTTTGGTTTGCAGGCTAGCATTCAGTCCACTGAGCTACACCAGCCAGGGCTATTTGTGCTTTTTAAATTTTCTTTTATCAATGTCTTACAATTTTCCATGTACAGGTATTTTGTGTCCTTCATTAAATTTATTCCTAAGTATCTCAGTCTTTTTCATGTTAAGCATACTACTTTAAATTCTGTGCCTCCTGGTTCTTCTTTATCCCTGTAAGACTATTTCTTCTGCATGGTCTTTCTGATTTACTTTTTTTATATTATCTCTTTGTTATTGTTAATTAAGGGTCAGATATTGTATATGAAATGTTATGGAGATAATTTTAGACCTATGGTGATGTTGTTATCTTCCTCTGAGGAGATTTATGTCTGTTTTTGGCAAGCACTAGCAATCTAAGGTTGCCTTAATTTAATTCTGTGGTAGACATTTGGAGCTGAGTTTCGGTCCTGTAAAGGCCGGTCCAGTTTTCGTTTATATTTACTCCTAGAGAGTCGTCCTTTGGGCTTTCAAACAAAAATACTGGAGTTTTACCAAGTCCCCCTACACAACTTTGTTCTCCCTACATGGCAATATTTATCTTTCCAGCTCTGCAAAACTGTCAAAAGCTTCTTCAGCCCCGAAAGCCAGGCTTTAGTCTTCTCTTGTAATTCTTCATCATGCTATTAACTTTCCAGTGCCTTCGGAAAGATTTAAAATATATGTAGTTCTAGCTTTTCTTAGGGAAAAGTTGATCTGAAGTATATAATCTGCCATCCTCAGGAGTCACAGTCAACAGTATGTAAATGGAAGTAAATAGCATATAATTTACTCTTTTTAAAATGTTGGAGAAATTTCAAAGATTACCATATAATAATGTCAGTCTTACCACTTGTATTTTCACATACTTTCTTGGAGTAAGGAGATGAGGAATAGTGACAGTGACCTAGTAGCAATTGCATATATTGGATTATCAATCAGGTATCTTTTTTTCATGTTTGTTTAATCAGGGGGAAAAAATGAAGACTGTTATTCTAATTGGAATACCTATGGCTTTGTACTGTAATTATATTTTTATATGACTGCATAATTCATGAGACGGAGAGTAAACTCCTTACAACAATGACCCCATTTTACCCATGTTCAGTTCCCTAATGCTAGACCTGGAGTTCAGTACCCAGTAAGTATGGAAATGAATATATCTGTTAAAAATACTTTATTTGGCTTTTCGTAGTGAAAATCAATATCAGTATATGCTATTCTGAATTATCCTGAAAGATAAATTTTAGTAAAAAAGGAAGAATCTCACCAGCTCTTTTGTTCCATCCTTTCTAACAGGTGGCATCTCCACAGAAAGCGACTGTGCTTTTGAGCCAGACTACGCCGTCCCACCACTTCCAGTGAGTGAAGGTATGCAGCACATTCGGATTATGGAGGGCATGTCTCGCTCTCTTCCATCCTCCCCCTTACTCACACATCAGTCTATCAGTGTTCGGCTCCAACCTGTGAAGAAGTTAACTGGTAAGGACTTTACCTAAATTTAGTATGTTTAACAGGAAACCTAATAGTGTGACACTTGAGGTCACATCAGATATGTTTATGTGAATCTTCAGGTTTTTCCGTTTTGGCCTTCCTGATGTCACAGACTCTTGGAAAGTGGAGCTCCTACTGATTTTAGTTTAGGGAATTAGAATAGTACTCAGTTTGACAGATTGATGTATTTATTTTCTAAATTATCCATCTGTTGTGGACATATTTTTCTAGGCTTTCAGGAAATTTCAAGTTTTGCCAGAATACACTGTTGTTCTTAATTCATTTATCAGCTTGTTCATGTCAGATTAACAGATGGAGATACTATAATTTTAGGATAATAAGAGCTTCATAGTTCAGCAAAGGTACATTAGTCATGTTTTTGTTGGAAATCCTGAAGTACATATTTCATATCTGTTTTTAAAAGTTGATTTAGGTATTTTCCTCTCCATTGTACATTCGTCCAACTTCTTAGGATATTTACTATCATTCATAAGTTGTGGATTGCACTGACTTTCACTTGATCTCATATATATTGCCCATTCAGATAAAGTTATTAGGTGTGCAACTGTCTTTATTAAATGAACTTTTGTTCTTTTAAGCTTTTTCAGGGAAGAAATTTTAGTATGTTGAATGATACTTTGTGAAAATATGTAAGCCTGGGTCACTTTGTTAGATTTTTTTTAACATTATCAGTATATATCCAAATGTCAATTAGTTGACTGGTATTGATGAATTATGAGTGCATGGAGACAATAAATTAAGTCATTCCCAAAGGGTGTATTTACTTCCTATGTGTCTGGCATTGAGCTAGACAGTAGGAGGGTTTGATTATCATATGACAATTCTAAAGAAACTAAGAGGAGAGAGGGGGAAATATAATTTTTAGATTCTTCCATCTATTTTGAATGACACTTTACAATGTTTATATTTTTCATTAATAATATTCCTTTATTCTATGGTTCCACAAAGAATAAGTCATGCGTCTTATATTACTTACTGTTTTTTTAGGCATCTTGAAATAGCAGAGTCAAAGTCTACTCTGATTCTTGGATCATTAGATAAAAATAAGTAAACTGGCCTAATGACATTTTACTAAAATAGTTATTTCCCTCTGACATCTAAAAGTAGGATAAATTTTGTGATTGTGCTTGAATATAATTTCATTGCTTAGAAATTCCTTCTTTTTCTTGAAGTTGAAGGTAGTCTTTATTACTGAAAATAACAAATAAGCAAATCTTATGATGATTGTCAAGTGGTTTTATTTTACCGTATACTTGGGAAGAAATAACAAGAAAAGTTCAGTTTCCTTGTAGAAGGTAGCTGGATTGCCTGAGGATTTGGAGATACCACTTTCCTATCCCATTTGCCTGTCCCAGTTCGAACTTCAACTTAAATAGGCAACCTATATTTAAAAATGTATACGGTTAATAACAAAGTCAATAACATGCCTAATATCACAGAGGAACAGTAATAAGAGGTATACTTGGTTAAGTACATACATGCACTCTTGTTTTAATTTCACAGTGTTTGAAGTATATGTATCTTCTCAAACAGTTTTATTTTCTGAAAAGACTGTCAAGGACCTAAGAATTTAAACATTGAGACTTTCTTAATAAAAGAAATTTCTCTTTTGAACAAGGATGTTATGAAAATTTTTCTGTGGCCAATTTTCTGCCAGTTGAAGGACATGTTAAAAATTTTCTAGTTTAAACTGGAATAAATTTACTTAGAAATTTAACTTTAAAATATTAGTAAAGTGTTAATCAGTTTTCTTTTTTTTCTAATTATATTTTGTTATGAATAAGTAAAAAAAAAAGTTGCATGGGGAAAGATTACCTGACCATAAGGAAATGTCTTTCAGAGAATAGTTCTTAACAAAATGCATTAATTTAATATGGCCATTAGGGCTACACTTACTAATTTGTCTATTTACATGCATTTAAACTTCCAAGTGCCTTACACTCCTTGTATTTATACTACCAACCAAATTAAATATTATAGTCAAGATATTTGTTTAGGCTGTACAATATAATAGAGCGGTGAAAAAAACAAATTAAGGCCCCTACCTTGAAGGTATTTATATTCCAGCTGGGAGAGAGACTGATAATAAGCATATAACCAATAAATACATACTCTAATTTTAGATAGTGACAAATACTTTGAAGGTAATGAAGTAGGAAATGGGGTAGAGAGAGACAGGGGTAGAGGTAGGATTTCTTTCTTTGGAGTCGTCAGAGAGAGTCAGAGGAGGAGATATTTGAACTGAAGTCTCAATAACAAAAAGGAGCCAGTCAGGGGAGGATCTGGGCTCATAGCCTTCGAGGGAGAGGGAACTGTCAGTGTAAAAGCCCTAAAGCAGCATAGGCAAGATCCAGGAATTGAAAAAAAACATCAAGTGTGGCTTCCACAGAGTAAGTCAGAGGGGTAGAGATACTAGAATATACTTGAAGAGGTAGGCAGAAGCCAGTTTCTAGGGTCATAGTAAGGAGTTTATTCTATAGGATTTTAAGCAGAGCTGTAATGGAAAGTAATATGATCTGATTTACCTTTTAATGGGATCTTGTTGTGGAGTATGAGGGACTAGCATATCCCATTTTCCTTAACTTTGTACATATTTTCCTAATCTTTAAATAGGTCTGTAACTTCTAACAAGTTAATAGAGTGGTGAAATAACAACCTTTTTGTTTTGTTTTGTCTTGTAAGGTATAATAAAGGAGTAACCTTTTCCTGTCACTGTTACTATATATCCTTTATACTCTTAGCATATTTGTAGTCCTTCACATAGGTGTGTATGAAGACGCACTTGCAGAAATAGGTCTGTTCCATTTCCAAATACTTTGACTTATCTTTAGTCTCCAGGAAGTGAGAATGGGGAAAGGCCTGCTCAAGAATAAAGATATATATAATTTGAAGCTTGAAAATTAATTTTTAAATATATATAGATATATATCTATGCACACACACACCGCTATGTCTTGCTTTATTCAGAACAAAAGCAAGTTAATACAGTAAAAGTGGTTAAGGGAGAATCAGACTCTGGGCTCAAACTGCCTGAGTTTGTAACACAGCTCGAGAAAGCGACTTCACTACTTGTGGTTCTGTTTCTTCATCTGTAAAATGGAGGTAACAATATGTCCTACCTATTGAGGATGATCACATTGTTTAATATTTGCTTAAAATAACATTTGGCAAATATTAAGTGCCCAGAATGTGTTAGCCGGTGTTGTTAAAAATTTGTTTAAATTTGGTAAGACGTTTTTAAAAATTACTTTTAACATTAGATACCAACTTAGAACTTTAAAATTTTGCATGTTTTAAAAGTCATATTTTTAATGAGTGATAGTAATAACGGTGATAATTCTCATTTGAATGCCTGCTGTGGCATACACGTATTAGCTCATGTGCTCTTCACATGTATCTCCATTTCACAGATGAGTAAATTAAGTCTTACAGTGGTCACATGTCTTGCTCAAAATTATACAACTAAGAAGCTGTCAGAGCCAAGGTAATATCCAGGCCCTTAAACTCCAAATTTGTTTCATTATGCCAATTTAAAAAAATGATGTTTAGGGAAGTTACCCAACTCACCCAGGGCATCTAATATATCAATAAGTCTTTTATTCCAAGTAGTAGAAGATATAGCCAGTGGTTTAAGCCAGCAATTTCAACCTTTCTCGTCTCGTGGCACGTATAAACTAATTACTAAAGTTCTGTGGCACACCAAAAAATACATTATATTTTTTGCTGATTTGACCTAAAAATAGATAAAATTTTGACTCATTCACACAAGATGCTATTGTTGTGTTGGCTGTTGTCATTTTTTTATTTGATAATCTAAGGGAAAAGAGATGAGTGCTCCTGACTAAATTGTCAGGTATCGCATGTTTTATAAATTCTTGCGACGTATCGTTTGAAAATGGCTGGTTTAATCAATAAAAGAAAACTAGAAGATATAGAGGTTAGGCAGGCCTCAGGGTTCGTTTGACCTAGTTGGATATTGCTGTGAGTTTGAGAAGACATGGAAGAAAGTATACAAAGATAGCATTCTGTTGTGGTAATGAATTTACCACAGTTCTCTAGATTCTTAGTGTTCTTTCCAAGATGTTTTTGCTCATAATATCATAAAGCCCATCAGCATACTTCTTAAAATATAGATTATTTGGAGTTCCAGGAGTCTATGCATTCAACACTTACTGAATTTATACTGTTTGCCCAATATGTACACTGTAAGTTTAGTAGAAGTTAAATTTTGAGTATTCACACTATTGGTAGGGGTGTACATTGATACAACCTTTTTGTAAGGCAGTTTGACAGTATGTCCCAAAATGTAATGCACATAATCCTTGGCATAGCAATTTTGTTGCTCAGATAAATTTGAAAAAGTTTGAAATGTATATATATGTGTGTTTAGTAAAACATGAAAATCTCATTATCAGTGATAGTAATCTGCTAGTGTTTTCAAATGATACAGACGCAGACATACACACGCGCATACATTTGGTGGTGGTGTTGAGACACAGTAACTAACTCAAAAGTGGGAGAGGTGTTTATGAACAATACACAATTTTTTGTATACCTTTATATAGTGTTTGTATTTTCACCACATTAAAATCCAGAATCTCATGAGCATTATAACAAAATAGACTATGACTTCCATTTCCTTATTGTATAAACTTGTGCAAATTTGCTCTTTACTTCAGTTTCCTTGTTTCTAAAATAGGAATAATAATAGTATATACCTAAACCAATGTCACCCCAATAAATTTAATTTAAAAAATAAATAATAAAAGGGCAAAACCATTATATTTGTATAGTATATACCCCATAGGACTATTAAGAGAACTGGATGAGTTTCTATGTATAAACTTACAAGG
The DNA here is from genome assembly GCA_004026765.1 of Micronycteris hirsuta. Lineage (NCBI taxonomy): Eukaryota > Metazoa > Chordata > Mammalia > Chiroptera > Phyllostomidae > Micronycteris > Micronycteris hirsuta. The sequence continues at coordinate 24,628 of PVJI01012488.1, read as the reverse complement.
CAGTATCTGACATAGAGTAAATACTACCTATATTAGCTATACTTATAATTTCGAAAGAGATGTGTGGGGGAGCAAAGGTTACACTGTGGAAAATTGACCTCTACAGACTTGTTGCCTGAGGAAGAAGCCCAGAATAGGAGGAAAATGGAAGAAAGAAAGAGGGTTCAGGAATGGCTCTTTCTCAGGGATGGTTGACATTCAGGGATGTTGCCATTGAACTCTCTCGGGAGGAGTGAAAATACCTGAACACAGCTCAGAGGGCCTTGTACAAGGAGGAGGACTATAAGCACCTGCTCTCCTTGGGAATTTCTGTTTCTTATCTCAATATTATCTCCAATTTAAAGCAAAAGAAATTAATCAGGACTCTGAAGAGTGAGTTGAAAATAGCCCAACAAAACCCACAAAAAACAAACACACAAAAAACAACCCCCCAAAAAAACCCCATGCATCAGTGGAAATGTATCAAAGGTGTGAACACAGATATCTGTTTTCCACATGTAATCAAAACATTAAAACCAACAAAAACCTATAATATAGGAGACTGATGTTTGGAAGACGTAAAAGCCACATAATCAAAGATTTTTACTTCAGGGAAATAAAGGAAAATATGCATGACTTTGCATGTCAGTGGAAGAGTGATAAAACAAAAAACAAAGAAATGCCTATAACTCATAAAACCATCTTTCTGATAGAAGAAAACATGGTCTAAGGCATGAAGAACACAAGTCTTTTGGAAATAGCCTTGGACTAAGCTTTCATTCACATCTGGCTGATAGGGAGATATTTCAAACAGAAGGGAAATTTTATGAATATAACCTAGTCAAGAAGTCTATCAACAATTCTTTCTCAGTTTTACCATTTCAAAGAGTTACTGCTATTGGCCAAGGCAACATTTTTAATATGTATGAGAATGATTTTAGGCATACTTCAATACTGAAGTAAGACCAGAGAGCATAGAGGAAAAATTCTCACCAATGTAATGAGTACAGCAAAGCCTTTATTGTGCATTCAAACCTAACTAGACATTGGTAAATCTTATTGATGCAATGAGTGTGGCAGGTATTTAGTGTAAATATCACACCTTACATGTCAGCAGGTAATTCATGCTGGGAGAAACCTTGCAAATGTAATGAGTGTTTTCAAGATTTTTCATACGAAAAGACACTGCAGGTCATCAGGTCATTCATACTGGAGAGACACTTTTCAAATGTAATGATGTGGCAAAGGCTTTAGGATTCATTCAGTCCTAACAAGACATCAGGTAACCCATAGTGAAGAAAAACCGTATCAATGTAGCGAGTATGGCAAGTGGTTTCATAACAAAATCACACCTTGCAGATCATCAGAGTCTTCACACTGGTGAAAGACCTTACAAATGTAATGAGTATGGCAGGGCCTTTAGTGTATGTTCAGTCCTAACTAGGCATCAGGTAACCCATAGAGAAGAGAAACCTTATCAATGTAAAAAAAAAAAAAAAAAAGAATGAGAGATGTGTGTGACTTTTTCTATCAGGTATGTCAAATACGGGTTCTGAGCCTTTGGAAGGTAATCTTCAAGTAATTTATTTAACTGCCTCAAGTAAGTCCCTCTACTTTTCTGAAGAGTAACCTTCAAATACTGATATTGTTACCGAACAGCAATTGGGGTCCTGCTGGCTGCCACCACCCTCTGGGCAAAATTCCAGAGGCAAAGATTTGCTGATAAAGGAAAGGAGTCTGTATTCAAAAGCTTCACAATTTTGGAATAACAACCTTCCGCTGGAATTAGTCACTTCAGGCCTATGGATTATGGCTGAACTCTTCAACTCTTTAGTTACTACTTTAATCACTTAAGCCTATCTATTAAGGCTAAACAACTAAGTTCTCCTAACATTTCCCCTTTTGGTTTTAATTATTTCTAGAGGGTTAATTTACAAACTAAAACAACATAAGATACAAAAGCTATACAATTTTGGAAGAAAGACAGGCTTCTGCCTTAGAGATCATCCCAAAGAAGAATAACCCTGCCACCCTCTGCCAGGCCAGACTGATCCTAGGCTACACCCAGTGTTCCTTCCCCATCAAAATACCATCTGTTGGGAAATGCTGGCAGCTGCAGCATGATCACGCAGTCATCCTCCCAGAAGAAAAGTGGGAGAGAGAGGCAATGCCCCAGAGCGCTTCTTTTACTCTAAATGTTCTCACCCATAATTCCATGCACTCTGGAGGCATTCAGCTTCTCAGCCAATCCAGTACTAGGCTGTTTACCATTGCCTTGGACAAACTCCTCCTACAGCCCCTCCCTACTTCTCCCCAGTGATCTGATCAGATTTCTCTGTATCAGTATCAAATGGATTATTATCTCCTCTCTGGGAAAAAGTAATTTTGGCCTGATGTTAAAAGTGTTTACTACCAGCAGATTGGAATGATTGTGCGGCAAGCCGATATAGATGGTAAAAAATTCACAATAATCAATTTGATCATGCTGCAACCTAGATATATCTATTATACTTATTTTATTATATATTTATTAAATATATATGATATATTTATTATATCATAAATATATCTAAAATAATATGTTTCATTATGTCAAAATATTTCATTATGGATAAAATGGAATCATTCACTTGTTTCTGAGACATCCTGTGAAAATCATTTAAAATTTTTTTGATAAAAAAGAGACTAAACATAATGTTAGTCTACATAGTCTGATATGATTTAGTGTACTTATGATATGTTCTTTACGTAAAACGATTATCTTGAAATTTTTGGAAACACTGGAATTCAAGATATACTTTAGTGAATTATTAGAAAAAAGTATAGGGTTGCTATGAAGATTAAACAAGATTTCTTAAACATATAACCTAGCATATAATAAACACTGAATAAATGTTACTTTTCATTTTTCACTTTTATAAAATTGGAACATAGTCTTGAGAAAAGTATTGAAAAGCCAGTTTGAAAATGTAAAGAGCCTAGAAATTGTTAGTCTACATAGTCTTACTTATTTCATTGTACTTATGATACTGTAGCATGAGTAAATATGTTGCATTTTTAGAAAAAATATTATGAATTAAGTTGTATCATGGTGAATTTTATTAGATTAAAAAATATAGTCTAAGCTCCCATTAGTCCTAAATTAGATATTTCTATTTTAATTTCCACATGGATAAAGTACCTTACCAAGAATTTTTAAGACGAAAAATGTAAATGAAGTCTTTTAAACTCTTTGGAATACTAATACTAATTAAACTAGTTCTGAACCACATTCAAGTATGGTTTCTAGTTCAGTCTCTAGTTTTATGGGTTGAAGATTGTGCTATTGTAAATGTCAAGGTTTACTCAGTGGCAGAAGTGGGTCCCATTGCTGGCTCTGTAGTCTTCCAAATAAAAAATAGAGAATGCTAGGTGGTTATTACTTAATTCAATTTAGATAATTTCAGTTATCATGAGTATTGTTAAAGAAAATCAGAGCCAAACAGTAATTAAAGTGGTAAAGAGGGATTTTATTCAGGAACTATTGCAATAGGGAAAAAGAGAGCTCAGTTTAGAACTGTGTTCAACTCCAAAGTACAGTAAAGACAGTTAAGGATTTACACCCAAGAAGCAAGGTAGGGAAGGCAGCAGTGGATGGAAAATTAGTAAGAGGAGACATCAAGAGTAGGATTCTTGCTAAGCCAATTTAACAGAATTTTTGCTGACGGCCTGCCAGAGTGATCAGATATCAAGGGTGAGGGGATTCTCACTAAACTGAGTTAGCAGGATTCTTGCTATAACTGCGCGAGGCTGCAGGCTTGAGGATAAGGCCTAAGGATGAGGCGTAGTGGAAAAGAGGAATTAGAAGGAGCCCGACAAAGTTTAGTTAAGGAAAGACTCATGTTAGTATGTGTATTTTGAGCACTTAAATGTCAACACCTTATCAGATAAAGAATCCTTTCATGAAGTGTGCACACACAGATTTGGATAGTGCTGTATTGTCTGTCAAAAGCCCAGGCTTTCTAGTAGGACAACTAACCATGCTAAAATTCTAGTCATTCCTTTTTAAGCTTTATGTCTGTATAATATGTAAGTAAGAATAATAATTCCTTAGAGCTAAGAGGAATACAGAAATGATTGTAGAGTTTCTCTATATGCCTAGAACTTACTGTGTCAAGCATGATTCGACAGTTAAATACTTTTTGTTTTGCTCTATATAAAATTGTTACCACCTTACTGTCATCAACTCCTACTTATTAGAAACTCCAGTTAATAGCTATTATATCTTCATTTAAATTAATAAATAAATTTTTGATAGATAAAAATTTTCAAAATGGAAATCTGTATGGGGAAAAATAAAAGGAGTTCTAACAGGTAAAAAAACTTGGCAATCACCTGGTTAGTAATCTCTGATATCCTGTGGGGGAAGAAGAAATTTTTCTCTACCCTTCTAGATTCTTTCGGTTGGTCTAATAAGTAAATCTACATGAGAAAGATTAACAAGAGAAAATAACCAAATTCAATTATATATGTATGTATGGGAACCCCACATATATCAGAGAGTCAGAGACACCACAAACACGAGAATTTCAGAGACAAGAAAGTAAAATGGAGTATATATGGCATTGTGAGGAATAGGTAATAAGAACCTTGGGACTTTAGAGGGGAGGAAGGTCATTCACAGGATAATAAGAAGAGCAGATATTTAGTAATTAGAAAATTGCCCTTCCTTATAGATAGGTCATAAAAAGTTATTTCTGGTAATAACTCTTATTATGGGTAAGATCCCCAAAATCTTTTTTTTTTTTAATTGTTGTTCAGTTGCAGTTGTCCTGCCTTTTTTCCCATTGCAGGTAGTTAGGGAGGGGCAGAAGTTTGTCCTGAACCCACAGGATTTCAGTTGCCTGCAGCTTAGAATAATTCACATGCCAAAGTGGCACATCTTAGGGAGGCCTTAAGTCCCTTTTAGCTAGTGTATAGTGGTTCTAAGAGTGGGGTATCACTTTTGAATGTGGAAAATACCATGAAGGTAACAGGGGGAAAAAATACTTTTTTGTTCATGCTTCCTCTGTGATCTTCCCCAGAAAACTCACCATGATTTTATGCCACCGTTCCTAGAAGTCTATTTTATGCTTAATTGACCCTGTCTTTCCTACTAGCTTATCTGACCACCTGCTATGGAATGTGAACAGTTCACAAAGTGTCAAATGTTGAATGTAAAGATTAAATAATATTGGTCCTCAGAAATACTTCTCAGTCACAAAACATGAAAGACAAATAAGTAGGTATCCATGACTCAGGAGAAATCCTCTTAGTAAGTCTCCAAACAGGAAGTAAATTATAGTGTGGAATTATATAAAGTTTAGCACTGAATATATATTCACATTATAGTAATAAAGTTTATTATAATTCTAAGCCATATTTTTTTCTTATTCTAGAAAATTGTGCCCAAATTGATTGCTTTATTCAGCCCATAAGAATAATAAATGTGTTGCACAACAGTGTACTCTCTTACTGGTGTATACAGGGTGGAGCACAAGTAGACGTATAGTCGTGAGTGCACGAAACAGAGTTTATTCCTATTCTTATATTATTATTTATTAATTATGTATTATTTTCCAAATGAACAATTGTAAACCTACTTTTGCCCCACTCTGTATTTTAAATACCAGAGGGCAGAATGTTCCAAAGGATATTTTCATTATGAACATATCATCTCATGGTCATTCATTCTTTCCTGTAATTGCCTGCATTTTTAAAATGAGAAATTTGGCCATTTTGGAATTATCTATGTGTATGAATGACCTGTTTTCTTTAGACAATGTAGTGAACTCTGATATATGCCAGACTTGGTTGACTACCCATGTTTTCCTCCTTTTCTGGTTAAAGTCTATATTTCTGGCCCCTAAAATGTTTTTTTTTAAATAAGATATACATATATGTATATATATACACACATATATATGTACATACACCCATATTATTTAGTGAATTTTATAAATTCACATTTGTTTAATGAACTAGGTAAAATGAGCAAAAGGAGATTTGAGATATATATATATATATAGTGTATATGTATGATATATGTATATGGCAGTTCAATATGCCCCTTTATGTTCTACTTACCAGTAAAGACATTCTCAAAGAACCACATGTCAGTTAATGATTTTTTTCATATGTTGAGGTTATAATTTAGAGATAGCATCACACATTTGGGGAAATTTTGTTCAAGGGCTAGGTAATAAAGTCAACATACCAAATAAAAACTGTATATAGTGAAAATTATCCTCAGAAGTTCCTTAAATATCATTCATGGTGTTAATTAAACAGAAATACTGCTGCTCAATATGTCCAGCCCTGCCAGCTTATCTCACTCTTGTATTGACCGCCAGATGAATAGTTGGCTTTTGTGTAAAGGCTACATTATATGATTTTTAAGAATTTTTTTTTACTTCTCTATTAGTCATTACTGTTGCAAATTAAAGTCCTGATCTGGAGCAGTAACCATTCCTAGGAAAGGGAAAATCCCACATTAGGAATCTGGCCAAAGCTTGAATTGATATAATAATTACAATGTATACTTTCCTATGAGAATAAGGATTTCACATATTTATCTCTTCATAAGTTACCCTACCTTAAGCACTGTAGAGTTTAGCACTGATAATTACTTTTTAGAGAAAGCTTATAAAATGGGAAAATTGGACAAAGAATGAATATAAAAAGAATCTAAAAGTAAGTTTTAGAATGTTTGCCTAAATTAATCATAAGGGAGTTAAAAATGAGTAGCCATGGGAATAGCTTAGCCCCTTAAATTGCTTTCTACCTTTACCTTAGGTTGAACCCAAATTTTCAGAAATCAAACCAAACCTATGTACTTTGCTTTTAAAGTATCTCAGCCATGTCTTCATCCCAGTCAGTTCGCACAGAGCAAAGCAACATTAAAATGAAAGCCAGTAGAAAATAATTTGTTGCCCAAGTTTGTATTTTTTACAAATTATTCTGGAATCCATCTAATGCATGGATAAACTCAGCTCAGCTTGGGGGAGAGATGAATTTACCTTCTTTTTCCTAAGATATTGAGTTATTGGTATTCTAAAAGTCACAACTAAAGAGAATTTCCCTCAAAAATAACCATTGTGGCAAGACAATACAGGGATGGGCAAAAGTAGGTTTACAGTTGCGAATACACAAAACAGTTTACTCTTGTTTAACTTGTATGTCTTTTTTCCATACAGACAACTGTAAACCTACTTTTGCCCACCCGTGGATTTGATTTAGCAAGTGTACTAGATAGAAGAGATTAGACTCTCAAGGAACTGAGGTGTGCTGTCCGTGGGCTTTTCAAATCTAACTTAGATGCTTATTTTTAGGTTTGCCCTACAGTTTCTAGATATGAATTGATGGTCATTTGAAACAAATTTCTCACTTTGCACATTATTTAGAAATCACTTATATTTCACTTCCAAGTTATCATTTTCTAAAGACATAAGTAAGTAATGTTGGCACAGTAGGATTACTTTTACATTATTATCTAATTCTTTAACACTAGTCCATAGCATCTGTTTACTATAATTCTAATAGTAAATGAAATAGTTCTTTGCAACAAATATGTGCAATGTGATAAAACCACATATTCAATCAAAGAAGTAGCCTGAAAAAAATATTTTCTCTTCAGGCCATTTTCTATCTGTTGAGTTCTATTGATAGTCATTCTCCTTTTTTATCTTTGCATTTTGCTTAAGTAGGTATTTTTAAATAAGATAACATAGATTTTTAGAATTTCAAACCTTTAAGTTACATTATTTTATTTCCACACTTGCTTTAGGAAGAAGGTAGGAACTATATAATTAACCCATACTTTACTAATGATGAATTAGAGGGTTGGAATTAAGTGATTTACCCAGAGTTATGTCTAGTGAACAAGTGAGCCATTATTACAAATACAGTCAGATAACTAATCAAGTACATGTCCTTCCTGCTACATTATAATCCTTTTTATTCACATTTTACTGAAGTTATTATCATACATGAAGATAATTAGTACATTATGAACTTATGACTAACAAACATGATTATACCAGAATTATTATTATAGTAGCAATGTTGCCCACATAAGAGAACAGTGTAATAAATAAATTTACCTAGTTGTTTTGCTTTATTTTCTATCAGAACATTTCATTAAATATGTGGTGGTAGGAAAGAAGCATTCATTGATACGATACAGAACAATTTCATATAGCAGCAATTTTCAATTGGTGTGCTGTAAGAATTTTTAAAGCATAGAGTACCAGTTTAGTCAGGGTCACTGATCTCTTTTCCCTTAGATTGTCAAATTAAAAAATTACAATAGTCAACACAACAGTAGCTGTCCAGTGTGGATGAATCAAGTTTATACCTATTTTTTTTTTCAGATCTGCCAAAAAAAAAAAAATGTGGGGGGTGTGCCACAGAATTTTAGTAGTTAGTTTTTGTGTGCCATAAGACAAAAAAGGTTGAAAATTGCTGTCACATAGACTTGCCCTATATACATAGATGAATAGCACCAATAGACCATATGCTTGAGAAGCCAACTGAACTTTTTTTTCCGTACAAGACAGTTCAGAGCAATGTCTACAATACTTCAGAGGGAATACCTTTACCACTGCTTAATCCATACATGAACCCTAGCTCCACTTCTCCCACAATTGTTTTTTCAAACTACCCTGCTCTCCACTGGAAGGGAGGGGATTTGGATAGAACAGTAGCCCTAACTTACCACTGATTAATATAAGGCATTTCCTTAATCATGGAGAAGGCTATGTCCATTTTCAGGAAGTTAGTTTTGAACCTTTCTGCATCTAGGAGGAATGTGGAAGGTAGTATATCTTATTTTGAAATTGATACCTTTGCTACTATATTCATCAATTGATAGTTCTGTAGTTTTGATGTATCTGATGCTACCATTTGAATGAAAAGCATTTAATCAGGTTCTTAATACCTTTAAGTATTTAAAAATAAATTTTCTGCTATCTTACATTCTAGACAGTTCCTTCTTTATCACTGTCTAATTTTACCATTTAATCCAATAAATCATGAAAATAACACAGACACATATTAGCTTGCTAAGTATTATTAATCTTTTTAGTTACATTAATATGCAGGGTTTTTGTTAGTGACTACTTGGTTACTGTATTTTGCAATTTTTATTCATTCACATATTCCCAATTTAGAAATTCAGAAGAGAAAAATCTGAGGAGGAATTACTAAGAGAGTAGTTTTCAGCTTTAAGGCATGAGGAGCTTACAGTTTTTAAATATAAATCGGTCCCAGAATCATGTCACAGCTCCTTATATAGTGCTGCCTTCCCCCCCTCAGTTGCTATGACAACGGCAGCACTGCACCATTCATCAGCTCTGGACCTGGACTGTATTGCTAGCCTTCCGTGTTACTCCTGAATGTTAAGAACATCCGTGAATCATTCACTATGTTAATACTGCGCCATTAGAAACCTCAGAACCAATTCTTCCAGCAATCTGCTCAAACAGAAGGGTAAACTAAACTGCGCCACAGAGAAAAATTATATAAAAATATTTCCTATTTTCCTAAGGGAATCATACAATCTATATTTGCTGCAGTATTTTGAAAGGATAAGCTTATGTCAGGCAATCTAATGAAAATAACTCGTCCGTGTAATCTGTCTTGAAATCATTAGCTGTAAAAAAAAAAAAAAAAATAGCACATTGCATCTCTGGATCCAGAAAGAAGCAGGTGATGTTGTTAGGGGTTCTAAGCTCCTTTGGGAGTATCACTTGTGCTTTGGGACCAAAATCAACATTTGCTGTAAGAAGTATCACCTGTAACACACAGTAAGTTCTGGGCAATGTGAAGAGCTGGCTGGAGAAGATTCAAGTGTGGATCATTACTGATGTGTCAGATCTCATAACAACATGACCAGTGAATAAGAAGCCTTTCAGGTTTTCAGGAGAAAAGACTGTATAGTATTGACTAATGAGGAAGAAAAACTAAAGCCTGTGAGTATGATGAGTAGAGTATTTGTGTGTTACATGGATTTCTGAGCTATGAGGCCTACTTTGAGCTTTGTGGAAAAAGGAATGCAACCTAAGAGAATTTGACACTTAGTTTTCAGGGAAGCCATTAAGAAATGTCTTTAGGCACATTTATTTAATTTATAATTGTGTGTTCTTTTACTTTTACAGGTGTGTGCATATGTGAATATTTTAAAATAGTTTCACATTTTAAAAAGTAATGTTTTATTATGAAGAAAGCTGTTAACTCAGTTTTTAATGTAGATGTGAAGGTCAGATTGCTTTTTTTGTTGGACTGTGGTTCCAGAATAGATTTTTACTTGCTAATGCAATAACCTTAGAAGTACACTTTTAAAAAATAACCGTATGGAAACCTAGAATTTTTGTATGCATGCATGCTTCTTTAAAACATCAAATCTTTGTTTCATTAATTGCAGTGCTTACAAATGAATGTACTTGCGTAGTTTTAAGGTTTTTTAAACTAGACATTATTTGCTGGTTATGTTGATTTACATTGTCTGTTTTCCCAGTTTTCCTTGAGAAAGGTAAATTAGATATTTTTCCATTTTTACTTGTATTTTTAGATGACTTGGTACTGAATGATTTAAGATAAATTGAATTTAAAGATTGAATTTTCTTAGAAGAGTGTCCATTTACTTGGCTTTTAATTTTTCTTTTTAGTTCTTCAACTAACCATGGTAACTTACAAATGTACTAAAAGTAGGAACTTGGTTTTTCAAAAGTAGAATATTTAGACTGATCTTCAGCCTCTCACAAAAGAAAAGGGTATTTTATCTGGGTTTATTCTTTCAGTTATTTATCTTTCTGAATTGCTCTTCTTAAATGTATTTTGTTCAGAGAAGATATACTTTAGGGTTATAACTGGGTTCCATTAATTTACACAATTAAGAGAAAGAAGATTTTGTTACTTTGTTATTACTGCATTTTGATGTATATTCCTTCTTACATTCTTTAGTTCTTTGCCTGTAGAATTGTACATATGATTTTGCTCAATGTTTAAGAAACCTTTAAGTAGGGAGAATTAATATATTAAAGGACAGTGAAAGTACTAATCACTTATACTTATGTCATATGTCATAAGTAAAAAGATTTTACTTTTATTTGAAAACCTTTAAGTAATAGATTAAATAAATTAAAATATTCACATGTTAACCATTGTCATGCAATAAAATATGAATTTTTTAATTTATGGATATTAATAACTGCATGTATAACTTAATAATTGTAAATTAACACTTTTTTATAAGTAGTTCATCCTCACAAATGTATGTATACAAAGCATTTTGTATTTCATTACCTCTAAAACCATAATTATTCTTAATAGTAAAAAGGACTGATTTGGGGACTTTTTAAAAACAGTTATATTTTTAATTTATTCATTTTAAAGTAATCTTTCTTTGCACATCCTGTGATATTTTTTATGTTTGTGGCCTTACCCAATGGATATATTCTTGACAAGTTGTATATAATCACATTTGTTTGTTTGTAAATTGTCTAACTTAAAATCTGCTAGTGAGGCTCTCTATTTTTAGAGATTCTGCAGTAAGTTGATGTGGCGAATCTGTATATCATATACTGTATTCTTACTTTAGGTTTTCTTAAAGTAAGAACCATCTGGTTTATTCAGTATATAAAAATTCAAGTTGCAGATTTAACTGGCAGCATTCTGTGAAACAATTCAGCCTTCTACTTTGGACTTATAATTTAACCCCTCAATTTCAAAAGAATTTGATATCTTCAAGTTTACTTTCTGAAATCCTTTGAAGTCTTTTCAATGTTATTAAGATAAGAGACAACTGATCAAAATCTTAGCTGGTAGTCAGCATTGCTTTTATTTGGGAGGAAATGTGCTAGTCAATAAATAATATATAAAATTTATAAATATAAGAGGCTTTAGTTTTGTCCCTGGTTTCTCTTAACTTAAACATGTCATCCAATAACACTTCTGAATATCTAAAAAGTTATTAGTACTGCTAATAAGCTTTCATTAGGAAATAGGTACCTTATTTCTGTCGGGATCTACATTAAGACTATAAGTCTCACATTGGTGATAAATTGTTTTAAAAGAGTGATTTCTGGTTATTATTTTCTCATGGGAATTAATCATAATATTTCTATGATAAACATGTCTTCTTTATCAATCCAGTGTTCTATAGTAAAACATTTTAACCACTTGTTAGCTTTTATGCGTCTCTCGTAGAAGTTTCTCTTCTATAAAATTAATGAAATAATGCCTTATTGTAGTGTCATTCTAGGCATTAGGAAAAATAATATATGTAAAGGATCTAGTATAATACTTATCACAGAAGATACATTCTCTTAAGTAATAATTCTCTTCTCTACCCTTCCTCTCCCTTGGCCTACTTCTGTGGTTCTTGGACTTTTCCTTGGAAGTATCTTTGGGACAAAGGAGTTTAAATGCATGTCAAAAGGGTGTGGAATGTAGCTTAAAGGGGCATCCAAAGCAAATCTGTATATTTTTTGAAAGTCTTATAGTTTTTGTTTTAAAATAGTCTACCTTCCATCAGCTATACTTGAAAATAAAAAAAAATTTTAAAATAGTCTATAATCTACATTTTTATGTTTTCCAAAAAAAAATCATTAAGTAAAGCTTGCTCTTCAGGAAAGTGCCTTATTTTCTCTTAGAAATTTGCATACCCCAACACACTATTATCTGTCTGTATCAATCCTCAAGTTTAAGACATACTACTGAGATCTGTTGATCTGAGTATCACTTTTAGGAAATAAAGATCCTGAAATAAAACAAGTACATATTGCTTTGGAGAAATAAATTGAGAATCAAGAGGCAGGGTTGAAAAATTGATTTAAGATAGAAGGCTTATTCAGCTCAAAAGAGTGAGTAGCTGTAGTGGGATGAGAAAGGAAATGTTTTCATATCAGAAATAGAAATGGAATGATGATGGAGAAACTAACAGTTGAGTATTTTTAAAGCTGCAAAAAGTCCTGCAATAAGAGCACCTATTTGACTGTTTTATCTGTCATCTCTAAAATTTATTTGACAACAGACTGTTTTCTACAAAATCATGAGCAACAAGTAAATGTTCCAAGGAGCACACTTAGGAAAATAAGTGACTAAAGGAAGTTATGTCATTTAGAAAGAAAGAAGAAGGGTAACTGTGCAGAGCAAAATATGACAGCAATCATCTTGGCACTCCAGAAGATTATAGAAAAGTTACATTTTTCTCATATTCCCCAGATAAATTGAGCTTTTAAGATTTTAAAAAATAGTTTGTTTTTTTGTGAGAGAAAAGTTGTATGTACCATGTGGATTAGAAAGTGAAATTACAAATAAGATGACTTGAGTAGAAACTTGAAGCAAGAGGACAGGATGCAATTAAATGGTAACTACATCATTTTGTCTGAAACATAAAAGATGCTGTGGAAGAGAAAACTAGGATGGATCGAGGAGGCCTTTGGGACGATGGTAAACTAAGATAGTAGCAGTGGAAAAGGTACAAGGAGAAAATGATTTTGAGGAATAAGCAAATTGGCGACCAACCCATTATAGAATCCAGGAATATGGAAGATTTGTCAAAGATAATTCTAAGACTGGGAATTGATGGCCTCATTAATAGGAATGGAGAGATTAAGACAGATGGTTTTGAGTAAATGAGGCACATTGAGTTCACAATAGTAGTAGGATATTATATTGAAAATGTGGTTCCAACACTTTAAAACTAAGTAAGATTCAAAATATAAATTTGGAAGTTATACTTATCAAGAGTAGTTAAAACATTAAGAGTAGGTAAAAATCTTAATGAGAATAGAACAACTAAACAGAAAAAGTGGGGAATGAATATTTGTGAGCATTTGTCAGGCATTTTCAAAACTTTAACTCATTTGATTATTTTAGTAGCAGTTTGAATTATGGCCCTGATCTTTCAGATGAAGAAAACAAGACCTAATCAGGTTAACCATTAAGCAGTGTAGGTATAAGAGATCAGAATTCCAACTTAGGTCTTTCTCTAACTTGAGTACCTACTCTCAGGGGTCAAGAAGTAAACCTTAAGGAATTGAAAAACCGTTTTTAAAGACAGATGAGGTTAACGAGGATCAGTCTGGAAGATTTTGAGAGAACCAGGGTTGTATAACTGTTATGGAAGCAGAGGTTTGAGAGGGTTTTAGGGAATATTTAATTACTTTTTTCAAATTCACATAGAGATCATGAATACAAATTTATATAGGACTTTATATTCTACTGGTGTTAGAGTCTGCTTTTTGCTTTGGGGAACCGTAGTCTAAACTCTTAGCTGTGGTGGTCTGCACTAGGCAGACAGTTGTATTCTGTTTCTTTAAAGAGGAGAAAGAAAGAGAGGCTATACAAAACCAGTGGGAATGGAGGTGGGAGAAGGAACCATCTAATGAGAAATTTACAGGCAAATACCCTTTTTAGAATTCTAGCTTTTTTATTGGAGTCTATAATTTATAGTCACATATAGGACTCTTCAAGACTTTTGAAGATAAAGTAAGTTTCTCTCTATTTACAATAATATCACTGCAATAAATTTTCCTTTATTATTTTAACATAGATGAAGCTAGGCAAGATGATTCTTTTACATTAACATGTGGTAATTAATGATGTAGTAGTTAAGATTCTACCACTTACTTTGTGATATTGGTTATGTTGTATAACTTCCCAGTGATTCAGTTTTCTCTTCTATGAAATAGGTATAACAACTCCCAAAGGGGTTGTAAGGATTAAATGAGTTTTTACAGGTAAAATGGTTACAGAAGCCTCTAGTACATAGTAAGTACTCAATAATAACTGATAATGATGTCACTTATTAGCCATTGCAAGACCATATTTATCTTTGTGTCTTTCTTTACTTTTCTAGTTTTTCCTTTGATGAGAAGGGAAATTGTCTTTACTTTTTACTTACTAGGTTCAGTGTTTAATGGGAGCAGGAGCAGTTAAAGCATGCTTGAGTTTAGGAAGAAAACATCTTGCTGTCAACAGCATTGGGTGCTGGTGTTGACTTCTTTCTGTAACACTAATACAGTCTTCATTAATGCTCAGGAAATTTCAATGTGAACCTATATTACTTCCAGTGGAAACTGGTTTCACATTCAAACTAAAACAGTAAGTGTGTAATTTTTTCCCTTCTTTGTTTAATTTAAAAGAACCCCCTTCCAGAAAGGTCTGAATAAATATGGTCATATTATTATGATATGATGAGATGCTTACAATTATGGTAAAGTTATACATTTCTGTGCATAATGGGCTTTTCCACTTTAGCATTTGTTACAAATATAAGTATTAGATTATTTAGCAATGTAGTTTAGTGTAAAGGCAGTATAACTAGTTTGTGGATTCTGGAGCCAGACTGCCCAGATTTGAATTCTGACTGACACTTACTAGATCTGTGTCCTTGGGAAAATGATGTAACCTATCTTTTTCTCAGTTTTCTCTTCTATATATAGAGGCAATAATAGTATCTACTTCATAGGGCTATAGTGAGGGTTAAATGAGTAAAATACTGTGAACAGTTTCAGATCATAAGTGCTTAATCATTGTCAACTTAGCAGTGTGTGGCATATAATGAGCACTGTTTCTTAACTATATAACATTAGTGTATGCTCGCAGTTAGACATACAAAAAGTTTAAGTGGTCCTTATTATAGTGTACATAATTTTGAAAGCTCATATAGAAAGATGTGATAGAGCTACTAAGTCTAAAGTACACCTATGCACAGAAACACAGCACCAACTAAGAGCAAGAGAGTTAGCATTGTATCAGCAGTCTTCTACCTATTGTTATAAGTCCAGTTTAAACTGGAAAAATATTACAGTCACAACCTTTTATTTCCCTTATAGTAATTCTCTGTTGTATGTCACAGTTATAGGAAATAAAATTGGGAAAGCTATTTATATTTCTATTTAAGTATTTAAGTTAATTGTTTCTCTCATCTTAATTAATTTTTTTAAAGATTTTATTTATTTATTTTTAGAGAAAGGGTAAGGGTAAGAGAGAAGGAGAGAAACATCAATGTGTGGTTGCCTTTTGCATGCCCCCGGCTGGGGTCCTGGCCTGAAACCCAGGCATGTGCCCTGACTGGGAATCAAACCAGCGACCCTTTGGTTCACGGGCCCACGCTCAATTCACTGAGTTATACCAGCCAGGGCTCATCTTAATTAATTTTTTTTCTCATTTAGGTAGCACAGTAAAAGATTTACTATCTTTTGTTAGCTGTTTATTATTTCCTGTCTTAAGTCAGTATTGATAATCATTTTATAAATCTAATAATTTACAGATTGCTTACATTTCAGGGGACATGGTCTAACCTAACTTATGTTATAATTGAATCTGTACAAAAATAAATGGTTTTATTATAGGTATTATTAGCAAATAATTTTTTTTTCAAGAGCAAAATAGTTTTTTGGCCTTGAGGCTCCCCTAAGAATTTAAAGCTCTGGTTTAGTACAATTGGAATTGTATTTAAAACACTAATTCAGAAAGACTTGTTGTCTGATACATATTTCAGTGCAGCTTACATTGATATGCAAAAACACCACCAAAATCTATGAATAATTAGCACTAACTTTATTTTTATTCCTTCAAAGTTGTGGAAAAATGAATTTAGCAAAGCTAACAAGAGTTAGATAGCATCAATGAAGAATAAGCTTCAGAGAGCTGAAATTAAAAAACATGGAGATTAGAAAGCCCCTAAGAATTTAAAGCTCTGATATAGAACAGTTGAAATTATATTTAAAACACTAAATAAATCTGTTAATTTACTCTCTGTTTACATTTCAGAAGACATGGCCTAACCTAACATATTATAATTGAAACTATACATTAATAAAAGTTTTATTATGGGTATTATTACCAAATAATTCTGCATGTTCTTTATTAAGATCAAAACAGAAAAGAACTCTAATCAAATTTCTGTGGAATATGTTCTGTTACATTAGTAGGAATGCAAGACTGATTCTCCATCATGTATTTTTAAGCTCATAGCATGGTTTGATAAAGTAAAATGTTTAAAAGCAAGAAGAATGAAATTACTGCTACATCAGTGTGCAGACTAAAGTAAAACTGATTGTGGGGACTTCTGGCCAAGATGGAGGTAGGTAGACACACTGTGCCTCCTCACACAACCAAAAGAGGAAAAACAGCAATTTAAATAAACAAAAACAGCCAGATCTGACAGAAAATCAAACTGAGTGGAAGTCCGACAACCAAGGAGTTAAAGAAGACACATTCATCCAGACTGGTAAGTGGGGCGGAGCCGGGCCAGAATGTGTGGCGAGCAGGGCGGAGAGCGTGCATCAGGCTGGGTGGTGAGTACACAGCAGGACGGCGGTTTGTGGAGTGGTACTGGCAGCGCTGCAGCTGCCGGAAGAGACCCACAGCAGGCATGCCTGACCAAAACGCGGCCAGCACCCGGCCCACCTGGACCCAGCAGGGCCAAGGTTGGTGGACCGGGCGGGCCCTCATTCACGTGCAGATAAACCAGGAGAAAAAGCTGGGAGTGGAGTGGACCAAGCAGCAAACCACCAACTCGAGGAAATAAGACCTCAAACCACCAATTGAGGGCATCTGTGGGGGCTGAGGCAGCAACGGGAGGAACTCCCAGCCTCACAGGAGAGTTCATTGGGGAAACCCACAGGGACTTGGAACTGTGCAGACCCACCCACTCAACTCGGAGCCAGCGCAGTGGGGGCCCAACTTGCTTGAGGGTAACAGTGCGGAGAGCAGAGCAAGCGCCATTGTTCTCTCAAGACCCGCCCCCACAGGCTGTGTCATAACACAACTACGAGGGTTGCCTTGCCCCCACAGACAGCATCACAAAATTGCGACATGAGTTGACTGGCCATGGTGAACACCTAAGGCTCCGCCCCTTAAAGTAACAGGCGCACCAAGAAAAAAATGGCCCAAATGAAATAACACATCAAAGCTCCAGAAAAAATACAGCTAAGTGATGAAGAGATAGGCAATCTATCAGATGCACAGTTCAAAGCACTGGTAATTGGGATGCTCACAGAATTCGACGAAAAATTGTCACAATTACTTGAACAAATGAAGGATAATATAAAGGAAATGAGGGGAAATCTGCAGGGAACCAATAGGGATGAGAAGGAAACTGGGGCTCAAATCAACGGAGTGGACCAGCAGAAAGAAAAAAACATCCAAACAGAGAAGAATGAAGAAACAAGAATTCAAAAAACTGAGGAGAGGCTTAGGAACCTCCAGGATGTCTTTAAACGTCCCAACATCCGAGTTATAGGGGTGCCAGAAGGAGAAGAGGAAGACCAAGGGATTGAAAACTTATTTGAACAAATAATGAAGGAGAATTTCCCCAAGCTGCTGAAGGAAATAGACTTTCAGGAAGTCCAGGAAGCTCAGAGAGTCCCAAAGAAATTGGACCCAAAGAGGAACACACCAAGACACATCATAATGACATTACCCAAGATTAAAAATAAGGAGAGAATCCTAGAAGCAGCAAGAGAAAAGGAGACAGTTACCTACAAAGGAATTCCCATAAGACTGTCAGCTGATTTCTCAAAAGAGACCTTGCAGGCAAGAAGGGGCTGGAGAGAAGTATTCCAAGTCA